>CM075850.1:88451523-88524023 GCA_037975125.1 Latrodectus hesperus
TTATTAATTTATTAATACAGATTATTAATATTAATACAGAAATTGAGTGATGGAAAAATTATTTTAAATGTATATAACTTATAATATATATAGTAATTTTTTAAAAAATTAATATCATTTTTATTATTATAAGAATAATCATTTTTATTTTAAATACTAAATTTAAACTTACTGAATTTAATTATGAGAAAATTAATTATCTGCTGACAGATACGATGAAACAAAGTTAGATTGGAACATTCTAATTTATGATGGAAAATTACTACAGTTAATAAGTTTAATTATTATAAATACGTTTCCGTATTACATTTTATGTATTTAGTTAAAATTATTAATATTATTTTATGATATTAGTCAATTTTTAAATAAAAATTACAACATTTAATGACTTTGATTATAATGTGTATCAGTTGCGCTTTCACTTTATAAATAATTGGCGATGGCGGGCGTAATTTAAAAAAAGAAACTTTTAAGTAATGCATTTATACTTTAATTGTTTTGTGAAGCGAATCTTCAATTCGGTAAAACATAAAGTTATAAATTGACACAGTTAAACTTTCAATTGGAAATTACTGCATTTAAAATTTTAATCATTTAAAGTAATATTTTTTCTTTCATACTTTGTAAGTAATACATTTAATTCTTAATTGATTTAAATCTTAATTATATGTAAATAGATTCAATAAGATCTGAAGTTAAAATTTGGCACAGTTAAATTTCTGTACATTAATTAGTAATTTTAATAATTTTGATTGTAATAGTAGCAGTTTGTGAGCTATAATATTTAATTTATTTAAAACTTAAGTTTTTTTTCATTAAAAATCAAATTCAAATTTGACTAAAAATCAAAACATAAAAACATTTCATTCGAAGGAAAAATCCATTCTTCAGGTAGAATAAATTCATAAAGGAAAATAAATGTATTTTATTGTAAAAATTGTGATTTTATAACTAAATTTTTATGTTTTGGGTAAATGCTTTACCTCTTTATCATTAATCTTTCTTTCTAAAAACATAAAAAAAGAAAGAAAGAACAGTTTCCCTTCTATTATTTATCTACTATTTATTCATATCTTAATATTTTGTGAAAGAATTTGATTACACATCCAAACAAGGAAAAAAAAGATTTATTTTATTTCATTAACTACAATTACATTCATGCCAATGAATATTTTCAGTAGAGTTTTAACTATTTATAAATAATAGATTATAAAATATATTCTCTATTAAGTATTAGAGAAGATTAATCTCTTAAACATATAGATTAAATTCCTTACAAACAAAGGTATAGTTAAAGAAATAATGCAATATTACTTTAGTTTTGAAATTATATTTAATGAATTTTTAAAAATGCCCAATGAAAAAGAAAGTATGACTTCGTATTCTTTTTCAATAAATATTTGAAACTAAAGTAACAACTTTTTAATGTGATCAATGGAATAGGATTTATTTTAAATTTTAAACCAAACATGGGTTAAATAGAAGATAAAAATGCAAAATATGCATGGAATTTATTTTTAAAATTTCAGTTATATTTTCTGTAAAGCTGCAAATTTTAATATAACTTCTCTTGATTTTTATATTCATCCATGAAGTTATTTAGATGGGTTTTAAAATTCAGTCTGAAAAAAGCTTAAAATACAAGATGCATTTCTCAGTATATAAAGATTTTAATAAAAATGATTAAAGAAAATTATTTATTGATACATATTGCCTCAAACAAGCATTAGTTATATATATATATATATATATATATATATATATATATATATATATATATATATATATATATATATATATATATATATATATATATATATATATATATATATCAGGGCTTAGATAGTTCTCATAAAATTATTTAAAAAACTGTTGAGACTGTCCGTTTTTAACATAAATGTGAACTTCATATAATAATTAGAAGTCTTCTCTCTATTTCATACTGAATGTGCTTACATGCATTGCGCAAAGTACAAAGGTCTAAGGAACTTACTGACATATGAGATTTTAGACAATAATTTACCCTAGTATACGAATAAAATAAGGGAATGTTCACAAATTTAGTTTTGTTTTAAATAGACTATATTTAACACAAGAACTAATTCGATTATTCCAAGAGTGTTTAAATTTAATATTACATACACTTATATACTACATACATTCACATAAATAGATAGATACAGAAATTGAGTGATGGAATACTAAAAAAATTACAATGGTAAAGGATTAAATTATTTGAGTTATAAAACTATTGATTTGAAGACGTTAATAATTATTCCAAGTCTTTTTGTCCTAATCTTCTAAATGTCACGTATACAAATATTTTTCAGACAGGTAATTTTTTTTAATTTAAAGAATCAGTCATTTCAAATTTTTCAATGAATTTAAATGTTTTAAATTTTAAATTAAACTATTTTTAAGCTGAAATTCAAGTAACTACAAAAATATTTTTCAGATATTTAATTTGAAAGAAAGGACTCTCTCTTACAGTTTAAGTTTTGAATGAATGAACTATAAGCCAGAGATCACATACAATTAATTGACTTCTTTATTTTGATGAGAAAATATTAAAGATCCAATTGACTTAAACCTGTTGAAATTTTTATTAAATTTCATATTTTTAAATTTTAATAAGTCAAACTGAAATAAATATATTCTTTTACCACTTTTCTAAAAATGTTTGCTGGCTTGTTGTTAATCGCTTTTTGCAAACGAAGTTTATCATGATTTAAATGTTAATTTTAAAGCGCAATCCAAATCACTACAATAATCAAAGGTTGAAATCGAACTAATAAACTATTGAATTAAAGACAAGAGCACTAATACCAGCGTGGACAAAAATTTGGAAACAGCTATGATGGTCTGAATTTAAAGTTTCAAATAAATAAACAAAAAAGAGATTAAATCCTTGCTTTTATTTATTAGCTTCCTATTTTTATGTTAATAAAATTTATGCATAATGGTAATTCTCTATCAATAGATTTATTTCCTCATCACTCAAAATATACATAATGTTTCATTAATTTCTTTTCTTTCTTTAATATAAACAATATTTTCGCTCACGTTGCTGATAAAAGTGCAAATTACAGATAATTAGACATTAACTTTTATTCAGTAGTCATATTTAACACAAAATAATAAATAATTTCAATAATTTAAGCTTAAATTATTTTACGCTTAAATATGATTAATAAACGCTACTTATCCTGTATGAATTTCCCTAACTATTTATAATTTTGGCTTTAAAATATACTCACAAATTTTTCGTATTGATAATTTGTATTTTATTTTTGAAATGACATAACTAATTTTTATGATTCATTATAGATTTTAAGTAAACACTTGTTCATTCGCAAGTTTTTTTCATTTATTATAAATTAAAGTTATTACATTAATTAATTTAAATAATCTATAATTTTAATCAGTATGTTTCCTAATCTCTTTCTAACTATTTATAATTAGTATTTAAATTCCTCATCCACTGAATAGCTGTTATGTATTTTATAAAGAAAACTAAAAATTAATAATTTTGATTGAAACTGTATTCTTTGAATCTTTTTGTAGATAAAATTCAGAAATGAATGCTCCGCTTGGGTTCAAAAATTAATTAAACAATGATTACAATTTTAATTTAAATCTTAATGTAATTAGGAATACTTTCTTAATTAATTATACTATTTGACATTCTTTGAGACTAAGGCTGTCTGTTTATATTTTTGAACACATGATATATTTGTAATTATATTTATTTAACTATACATTAAAATCTATTCTATTTCGAACACATGGTATCAAAATAAGGCAAATAAGACATTTGCATTTAATTTTAAATACTTATTTTATTTTATCAGAGTGATTTCACGTCTTACCAAACTTTTTCAGCTTTGTATATTAGCTTCAATTATTAATTTACTTAAGTATAGTTTCTTTAAATCTAGTTTTTACTAGTCTAATGTATTACTTAAGCTCAGTTTTATCTAGTTTTTTTTAACCGATGCTAATTAGCGATGTTTAATTAAATGAAAATTTGCTAGGTTATTAAAACACTCTCTGTACATATAATAGTACATATATAATAGTGGCTCAGGTCAACCCTAGATAGTATCTTAAGTTTAACCGTTTTTGGAATACTCGCCCATCACAAAGAGTATCGTCATTTTAAATCACGGTCAGGTGACGTAGTCACAACTGAGCTAGCACACTTCTCTCTATATCTCCACCACACCAGAGGAAGAACTTTACACGTCACAGATTAACGTAGACTTGTTCTCAACCGGCGTTACTCCAGCAACCTAGTGAGGGAGAATGTGGTCACCCTCCCAATCACTGCCCTCAGCTAATTCACTTTGCTGATCTTAACGGGAAGGAGTGAGAAGCTACTGAACCATGTAAGTTCTGTAAGAATGTATTTACATTAAAAAGTGCATCTTATACGATAATTACGACTTAAAATCACAAATGTAAATGTATTAATGGCTTCAGGAAGATGTGATTAGATTATAATCATGAACCTATAAAACTTCAAAGTGTTGATGCTGCTGCGTACTCAATACCAGATCAATTATACTTTGGTGTGACTCTTGAGATATGATTTGTAGTGGAGTTCATTTAAATGATTAGTGCTGAAACACTTCCAGAGTAATCATTAAATGAACTCGTAAACATAAATCAAATGAAGTTCGATTTGTGGAAAGTAAAGCCATGGATCCCTGAAAAAAGAACTCGAAGTTTTCTAACATTGATTAATATTGAAGAATCTCTCCATAAAATATTACTAAAAATCTATTGCTTGATTAAATCGAGCATATATATCTTTGGTCCATTATCTTTTAATGATATTATTTCGAGCATTTTTCTTTATATATATATGGTATCCATGCCACTTATTTGTAAATTATGAAGGGCAATTCATTTTGTCAAGCATTTAATTTCTATTTCTACCTAATGCTAAAAATTTTAATTAATACATAATTTTTAAGTAATTAGTAACTATAATATTTTCTGCCATTAGAGATTTATTTGAATGTACGAATAATGAAAAACTAAATCTTAAATTTGAACCTGGTTCATTTGACGAGGTTAACTCTTCAATCGGTTCACACACAATTGTTTGGAGCACCATATCCACTGAGGAATATTAAAATGGGGTTAATATTCCTATAAATTTCTCGTTAACAAAATAATCTTTGACTGGGTAAGGATCTGACTAAATATCGATAAGAATTTCAAAAGTATGCTTGCGCATTTACTTTTGATCATAGAAATTAATAAAATTGAGCATTTACAAAATATAATAAATAAATATGAAAATTTAATGTTTATTATCTTAAAAATAAATTAGTTTAAATATCATGTCTCTTACATGCCAAATATTTGAACAAAAAAGCTTTTGATTGGATAAGGCTCTGGTTAAATGTAGATAAGTGTTTTACAAGTATTTCAATGCTATTACTTTGCATCGCATGTAAGAATTTATGACTAAACATTCACAGTGAATGAAGCCCAGCGGCTTAGTAGTAGAAAACCCTGATCCCAAACCACAGGTCCGAGGTTCGATTCTCTGGTTGGGTAAGGTCGACTCAGCCTTTCATTCCTTCAATGGATCGATAAAATCAAGTACCAAGCATTCTTGGGAACTAAAGAATGGGGGTTTTCGTGTTAAGGTGACCACCTAAGCGGGTCATACCCTTAGCACCTCATTTCCCTCGGTCAGGTCACTGTGGGCCTTGGCCCACATATGAACTGTCGTACCACAATATTAGTTCAGTTTTCATTAGCAATGGATTTTTAATATTTCTCATTATCTTAAGAATGTAACATAATTTAATTATTACTAGTCTTGTTTAGTGAAATATATTTATAAAAGCAGTACAAAATTCGATGTATGTTCTCTATGGTAAATTGCAAAAATATTTATAAAATTTGTTATTTCAAAGCATTTATAAACTTTGTAGCAATTATTCACATTTATAACATGTAAATAAAAATTCTGTATTAACTTTTAAAAATTGAGTTTAAGAGAAGACTTTAACTTACAACTTTCATGGGAAAGAAAAGATACATTCATTTGCTTAGAGAAAGTGTTAATCATTCCACTTTGTGTGACACCATCGAATAAAAAGCAAATGAATTTCGGCGTAAAATTTCTCGCGTTAAGTTCTCACTCATTATTAAAGCAATTTTAAAACTGAAACACTTCATTTCAAAACCTTCGAATTAAATTTTTTGGGTTCTATTGAAAAAGGAAGTGCGGAATTTCTCGCTATATCAAATCAAAATTAATGAGTTCGAATAAAACAGGACATAAAAATCTACTTTGCCATTCTTCATCAAATTTTATTCTTCAAGAATTTCAGAAACAAAAAATGTTCCGCATTGTGAGCGAACAAAAATGTAATGTTCTGAAAGAAGATAAGGCTGTGCAGAAAACCAAAATCACTTTCGCAACCTTTCCCATTCATCAAATGGCTGGAATACATTTAATTTCCCTTATCTTTTCCCTTTTATATTTCGAATGCATAAGCAATAACCAGTATTTCGGAAGAGAAAATTCTCTCAAAAATATCTCAAACGTAGCGAGCGAATCATTTCGCGCACTTGTTTTAAATGCTTATCTCTCTCTCAGACTGAGAAAATTCTTAACAAAGATAATTACTCGGAAGGTGGGGAATTCACCGAGGGAAAAACTCTTGGAAAAGGGAAAAATCTTGTTCATTAAACGTCTTTCAAGCATACATAATGCCGAATGTTATTTCCGATTGGGAGTCATCACCGGGAAAAAGTTTTTGTTTCAACAATTTCGGGAATTATTCTTCGAATTTTCTTAACAATTTCACTCCTCTCGTTTGTTATAAATCGTTTTTGCTTTATCGGATTCTGTTCCGAATTTATTCGAATGCAAGTTCTGAAGAAATTCGTACAGCGTTTCATTTTATGTGATGAACTTTATTTATCGCAGAAAGAGAGCGAAATTATGTTGAAAGTGATTGGAGAAGAGTTGCTATAAAAGAAGAGCAATTAAAGATAACTTTCATTTGGCAAACGAAATTTTATTTTGCGCTATTGTTTTAATTTCTTATTTCAAATGATAGAGTAAGTTTTGTTTTCTTTAAATAAACCAAGTGAATATTAATATTCTTTCTTTCTATGGAAAGTATTAAGTAAAGTTTTTCGTTTCCTTGATTCTCTTCTTGGAGTAAATTTTTTATTAATCTTATAACATTTTGTAAAAGTCTGTTGTCTGCAATAGAAATCAAAATAATTTTAAAACTCGCTTGACAATCTATTTATCTTTATAATTCCGCGTTGGCAACGAGGAGTAAGAAATATTTGTAAAATACTTTAAAGCAGCAATTTTAGTTGATGAAAAAGGATATAAACCTGACGGATTAACATTCATAAACAGAAGTTAACTAATTATTATAAACTTTCTTTTATTTCTAATTTTTTATGACAATAAATCTGAGTACTATAGGAAAATGTATACAATCATAAATCATGCAACTAAGAAGATAATAAAAAAATAAACAAAAATATAAATTATATAAAGCAACATATGTATACATAATTAAAAGAAAAATATTAAATAATAATCTTGCCCTTAGCTACTTTACTACTAATAAAATCCTTCGATAAAAAATAAGCATACTGTCAAATGGTTAATTTTAAACTTTCGGTTCAATAGTTCGGGAGTTCGATTCTCACTTTGAGTTTGGATGTTTGAGGTGAACTGGAGTTCACTTTAACCTATATTTATATTGTGATCTAATAGTTCCCAAATGCAAAAATGCATATTCAGAGACAAACTAAACCAATAGGAAAATTTTACTAAATATGTCAATTTCGGTTACTATTCGGCAAATTAAGGTACCTAATCTATAATTTTATGAAAAACAATTAACAAATTTTTATTTCTCGTCATATTTTTAATGGATTTTTTCCTCAAATTTTTTTAAGTTTAAGAATAATATTTAGTACAAGAAAAGTTATTTTTACATTTCTTTAAATTGGATTACCTCAATTTCTTAAATGATATATTGTAATAAATTGTATTTATAAAATTATAGAATTCCCCTGCTATTTTCGTTTTATCTCATTTATGATTTCATCAGGAGAAAACAATTTGGCTTTGTCGTTATATTATATTACTAAAACATTTTGCCTGAATCATTTTGGTTTAAAGACATGCGATTGATGATGAAAATTTATTTATATTTTTTCTGTCTTAAATTATTCAACTTAAATATTTATTTTTGTATATACTTACATATATTTGTATCCATAACCATAGACCCTATATATATATATATATATATATATATATATATATATATATATATATATATATATATATATATATATATATATATATTTGTATATATGTATATTTGTATATGTATATATATTTGTATATATGTATATATATATATATGTATATTTGTATATATATTTGTATATATGTATATATATATATATATATGTATATTTGTATTTATATATATTTGTATACATGTATATATATATATGTATATACAGGGTGATCCAAAAGTCAGGACGAACTTTAAAAATGAATAATTCGAAAACAAATCACGATACAAAGATGCGGTTTGCACCAAACGGATGGAAAAGAAACCGGGTTTTGTGTGGCAATGAAAAAAGAAATAGTTCTGTTGGCGACCAACAGATGGCGCTGTCGGATTTCTGATGTAGGATTATGCAAAGCAACAAACGATATAAAAAGAAGCAACTGCAGCAGGTAATGGTAGTCAAAGCTGGTATGCATCGCAATGCTGTCCATAGTTGAGAAAGCCCTCTTAGTTAAACTGTTTTATAAGAATTTGGAAAGTGCCATTGCGGCATTGCGAGCATATCGCTACATGAAGGGTATGCGAGATAGCAAAGGACCAATAACGTCTTCTGCATTGAACAAAATTGTGAAAAAATTTGAAGCTACAGGTTCTTTGGCATCACGTCAAAGAAGTTGACGTTCCTCAACTGCAGCTGCTGTTGCCACGACAAAGGAGCAGACGGTGCAAGCCATGTCGGCGGTTGCTGCACATGGGGAGTACAGTGCTCGAGAAGTTTTGAGGCAGACAGGACTGTCGTACGGAAGTGTCTGGAGAGCGCTGCGAGTAACTTTGCAACGATATCTTTACAAATTGCAACATAACTAAAAACTAAAGCCTCCTGACTTCGACTCTCGTCGACATTTTGCGAATATGGTCTTCAGTAAGATGGAAGAGCAGCACGACTGGCTTCACACTGTGCTTTGGACAGATGAAGCACATTTTACACTCTCTGGCGCTGTTAACACCCACAATTGTCGAGTGTGGACCACAGAAAATCCACATGCATTTGTTGAGGTACCCTTGCAACAGCCTAAAGTGACAGTCTGGTGTGGCTTCACTGCTGATTTCATAATTAGTCCATTTTTTTTCGAGGAAGTCACACAGACAGGTTTCCAAACAGTTTCTGTCATCGGTAAGCGATATCTAGCACTGTTGCAGAACAGCATTATTCCTGAACTGCAAGCGCGACAGGCACTCCAAACAGTCACCTTTATGCAAGATGGAGCACTACCTCATATTGTTCTGCCTATGCAACCCCTGCTACGCTCAACATTTGGGGAGGATCGTATTATCAGTCGCTACTTTAATCACGCATGGCCTCCAAGATCTCCCGATCTCACACCCTGTGACTTTTGGCTGTGGGGCTTCTTTAAGTCAAAAGTGTACAGCGACCAACCGGCATCACTAGCGGCACTGAAAGATGCCATCCGCAAAAATGTGTCTGCCATAACGCAAGAAATGCTACTAAATGTTGTGAATGGTGTGGTGACTCATCTCACAGCTTTACTTCTGAATGATGGACAGCACATTGAACATTTACTGTAGTAAGTACTAATTAACTGTAATTAATCTGACTTCATTAATCATTGTTTCATTTGTAAAACATCTATTGTTGCAATAAAACAATATAGCGCCATCTGTTGGTCGCCAACAGAACTATTTTTTTCATTGCCACACAAAACCCGGTTTCTTTTCCATCCGTTTAGTGCAAACCACATCTTTGTATCGTGATTCGTTTTCGAATTATTCATTTTTAAAGTTGGTCCTGACTTTTGGATCACCCGGTATATATATATATATATATATATATATATATATATATATATATATATATATATATATATATATATATATATATATATATATATATATATATATATATATATATATATATATATATATATATATATAATATATTCAAATAATAAATAATTTTAAAATTCATGTCTTTAAATTTGGATATTATCGTGTGTTTTTTAACCATAATAGCGATAAAATCCATTTACATCTCAGAATTTTACATGCAATTTTTAATGTATAAACTACCACAAATGCATTTACATTTTAAATTAAGAAATACCTGCATTAATCCTTTTATACAATCCATTACATAGAACGGTAGATTTAACACAGCATACGCTGGTTTTTACTAACTTCTTAGAATAGGTAGAACAGTTATGAAATTGAAAATTTATAAAAAGGAAAAACTCCAGATATCCAAATCAACTGGGACCGAACTCCAATTGGATAATAAAAATTTGGTTGGTTGAATTTTTCGAAAAAAAGCGTCTATCTGAAGTAATTGTACACTGAAAATGGAAGAATATAATATATATTGAAAGGGAAAACTTTTAATCCATTAAATGAAGAAGAAACACTTTTACATGCTAAGGTACTTACAAGGGCTGTACATTAATACAGTATGTATGTCCAGCGCTGTCAGTGAAAGTCATTGCTTGCTGAACATCTCGGTCAGAGTAAGCTGTTTCACGGTCTTCATGCATTTTCGGGCAGCCAAGTCGCGCATCCACTTGACAGTGAGAATTTGCTGCGCTTACACTTGGGTAACACTCCACCCACTTTAAGGCAATTTTTAAGCCCGCAAATGCCTCGCTAGCTGATGGTCACGTGTCTGCTTCAATTTGGACATTAAAGTCGCCTTCTTTCTTAACACTTCCAATAAGTTGACCATCATTTGCGATTTGAAATCCAGTGTGTGTCTGACTATCCATTCTCTTATATCTTCAACACTAACTTCTGAACATCCAGGAATTTTCAAAACAATGTTTAAGTGACAAGTGTGACATGTCATTCTCATTTTCTTCCTTATCTTACTTTTCCTTATAAGTTTTTTTCTTTCTCTCCTTTTCCTCCCCTTCTTCAGTAAAACATTAATTTTTCTGAAATTCTGAAAACGAATCCAGCGAATAATCAACGAAATAAAAAATTAACAACTAAAAACGAAATAATCAGCGATCCGATTAGACGAAATTCGGATAATTGGTGTTCAAATATACTTCAACAGCAATGGATTTCTTTGTCGAAATTTGAGCTAGTAATTCATCTTCTCTCAAGCTGCCAAATACATGCTCTTGTCTTTCTTAAGTTACGGCAATTTCTTTTAGTAAAACGCAAATGATGTCAAAACGGCGGTGACATCGTTTTTCTTCAACGCGATTAGAAACATAGACTGACAAGTGCATATTGCGCATGGTATATCTATTTTATAAGCGACTCTAAACCATATCACTCCTTGCAAAATTGATTTTAAATATTTGCACTTGGGGTTATTGATTGTACTTTGATACCTACCTTGAAATGACGGGTATTAGATTAAAAAATATAAAGCATCTCATAAATTACTTAAAAAAATTTGGAACTTCGGCATCAGTATGCCGAAGTTCCAAATGGCGTTAGTTGGCAGTCAGTTATGCACATTTCGAAGGATTTGTAATTCTCCAATACAAACATCAGTCCATGTTTCTCAACCATTAAAAATGCAAAAAATTTAAGTTTAGAAACGCAAAAAGAATTAAAGAAAATAGATTTGAAAAACAGATTTTAGTTCGTAAATAAAAATTAAAATTATCGTTGCATTCCTCAGATAATGTTTGGAACCATTCACACGTTTGTAAAATCGTAAAAACGATCTTCTACTGCGCAAAGCTCTTAAAACGCACTTAAAATTTAAATAATATAATAAGTAAAATTATGTTACATGATTAATATTAAAAGACAATCAAAAATATAAGTATATAATATTTAAGCTGCCAATCAAAATTCACTTTTAAGTAGTTCTATTCATTTATTTCTATAAATTTACCTTTCGTGGGAGAACCTGCCTCTGAGGAGACGTCTAACTCATTCGAAAGCGCACAGCTGTAATTTGCAACTGCATAAGATCCACAATTAGGTGAGGACAGCTGACACAATAAGACATGTCCCGGAAAAGTATAAGCTCGATATTTAGTTGTCCTGAATTCCGCTCCATTAGTTGGGGATTTATTTCCATAATATAGCCGCAAATATAATCCCCCTATGATTCAAACTCGCAAGTGTGTCGCTCCACCAGTGGAAAGGATTACCTTCGGAAGTCTTACCCTAATAGGATCCATGTTTGCCCCTATTTATTCAGGGATTGGGAACAAGGGTTTTGAAGCCCTTGGCTTACAAGGTTCTTGACATTCCAGCTTGACCGAACGCTTCTGGTTCGGTTTCGAACGCTTTCTTCCTGATTTTATTGTAAGATTTGTGAATATAAGTTTATGATCACTTTGTTTACGGTTGTCTCGTTTTCTAAAGACACGATCGATGTTATTTCATTCAGTGCTATCAGATTTGAAGTAGGAGAAGTTGTAGCTCGAGGAGAAATGGTCACTTTCGTCTTAGAAAGATAGTGATTCGATACCTGATTCCGGCAAAGACGATCATTTTGAGAGATTCTAAATTAAAATAAACTCAGCAGCACGATATCCCTCACGCGTTCTAAATTTACAGTGGCCGTATCTATTTTCTCGATTGAAGGCCCTGGTGTGAGAAGCATATGTCCCAGTTCAGTACATGTTATCAAGTATGCTTGGTTCTCAGTTTTATCAAACAACTGAAAGGATAAAAGGCTGGGTTGACCTTGTCCGGAGGATTGAACATCAGTAGACTCGTGCCTTGGAAGCACACATAGCTACCACTACGCCACCGGGCTTTGAAAGATTCTAAGTCTAAACTAAACCACAGTGGCACGACAGCCAATGTGGACCAAGGCCTACAGCGTCCATACCTATTTTCCTGATCGAAGGCACTGGAGTGCGAAGCATATTCCGGTTAGTTGCTCAGCCTAACGTGAAACCCCAGTGTTTAGTTCCCAACCATGCTTGGTACTGAATTTATCGACCCACTGAAAGGATGAAAGACTGAACCAACCTTGTCCAGCTCGAGAATCGAACCTGTGCCTTATGAGCGCGAAGCACTACTAAGCCACGTTAGCCTCTCATTATTTCTACTAGTTATTGAAAAGGCGAAAATCGAACAAACTATTAATTAGCAGTAACATATTTAAAAATGCATGTAGAATTATCAAACAAAGTTCTTAAACCATGCTTGTTCATTTGTTTGTAGGTATGCTCCCCCCATCTGCTAAATTCTGTCAATGAAGAAACCAGTAAACAAATCCAACAACCTCGTAATTATTAATCAAAGTCAAGTGCGAAGTCGACTTCTGAGCTTTACCTTCTTCTAATTCCCTGTTATACTAATGACACGGACCTACGAAACTTTTACATGCATGGTTCTTCTCAGCCTGACAGATCTCTCGCTGGGTCAGTTGTAGAATCTATGACCTCCAGATCAATAAAACAACTCCATTCCATATCATACCACCGAGGTCTTTCTTTATTTTTTTTAATTTAAATTTCATTATTCCGAGTTAGCAGCCGAGGCATTAGCTGTCATGGCATAGTTTCAACATAATATATCGTGAACTCTAATCCCATCTAGATCTTTGGTGTTTGTAGTGGTACTTAAAATCTCTTGGTCTCATTAGTTCTCGTGTGTGAAAAATAATCATCGACATTAAAACAAACTAATATTATTATTAACATTGCATCTCATTAACTTAACACCAAGTATTGACGACAAGTTTTCTTTCGTTTGGTGATATGAAATTTAACGTCGCCAAACAAAAATGGGTGCTGAATGCATGTAAATGTGAAAATAAAAAATAATAGATACTAAATATTTCTTTGTTTGTACCAGAAATTTAAACGTCTTTAAGCAGTTCTTAAAATGGAAAAGAAAAATAATGTTAAAATATTTACAAATGAGAGAGAGAGAGAGACAAACATTCACAAAAAATGGATGGGTATTTATCAACAATCTAATGGTCACAAGTGTGGATAAAGTGTGGATAAAACGAAGTAAAAAAAATTCTAGCTTTGACATTGTTGGCCTTTTTTCCTTCCTCGACGATTTATAACACGCTTTGCTTTTAATAGCATTTTCATGTGTAATTAAATGAAATTTTATTTTTAAATAAAATTAAACACTTTCATACATTAGTCATATAAGACTGAAAATTAAATAACGATTTTACATACTTCATTAAAACACACATTTATATGTATATTTTACAGATAGCAATTTATTTATTATATTAATGTGTAAGTCAAAATCACAATACAATTCAAACATTACGCTTTGTAAAGTATCTCTTAAATATATGGATAATATTTGCCTTAGAAAAGTAAAAGCTTTTGCAATTTTCCGATTCAAATTGATATTTTGATATTCAGTAATAAACTGAGAGAATCTCTAACATGTAACTTTAATTTATGTATTTCAATACAATTCTCCTATTTTATTGAATGAAACCTTATTGAATGTGTTCTGTGTTTGAGGTTATAAACTACCCTGTAGATATTTGCTTGAAGGTTCTTCAGATGTTATCAATGGATTTATCGAAATAAGTTGTAAATATTTATGACTTAGCCATGGTTTGAATTAATCATCTTATTTAAAGATGAAATTTTCGTTAGTTAAGTGATTTTCGATTGTAAAGACATTCACAGAAATAACTTAGTTTAAATTGCTTTATTTTAAGCATAATTATGATTAGAATATCACTTTACATAATTAAAAGAACATGCAAGGAAAAATATACTTCAAAGTGCCCTTTTGGCAAAAACTGGCGATTTTTTTCTTGCCTGGAGTGTTTTCGTGCATATTTGAAGAAATAAAAGATTTCTATGAAAACACGATGGCATGAATCAGAAGTAAAATGATTATACAAATTTTACAAATGCTTTAAAAGGTAAAAATATGAATTTTTAAATGGAAACAAATATTTTCATTGCCAAGAAGTTCGATTTTTCACACATTTTTTTAAAGTAAACGAAATTTTCTAAGGTATTTTCGAACGTGTAAAAATCAATAGGTTTACCAAAACAAAAACAAGATTAAAAATGCCAAAAATACTAAAGCTACCAGAAATGAACAAGTATCGCTAACAATATGGCGCCAAACTGATGAGAAACTGAGGGAAACCCTCAAGTATAAGCCATCAAAGCATGCAACCTCTACATAAACTACAACTTCTTCGAATTAGAAAATAAACAAGTAACTACCGGATTTCTCTGTAACACGTTATTCAGGATCATTGCATGTAATATGTGTATTTTTAAAATGTGTTATATTTAACGAGAAAAACCTAATTACATTTGTAATTATTAATCAAATTATGAAAGATTATCTTTGCAGGCATATCTTAACTGAAAAGTATGATGCAATTTGTTGAAAAGGAGGAGTTAATATGACTTGAATCATACCAATAAATGATTATAAAGAAGTGAAAAAACTGAATACCGAATAAAACTTTTTTAATATAAGAATGTTTTTCTTACAAAACACAGAAGCAATAATTTTTTATTTATAATAAATTATTTCATTCTTTGTTTTGAAATTTTTCAATTTGCACATAGCATGAAAATGTTAATGTACTTTTCTGCTTTCAAGACCAAAATTATTAACACATGTTTTGAGAAAATCGCCAAGATGCCCTATTAAAATCATCATTTTTTATTAGAGTAAATAATTTGTTAAATTAATTTCTCTGAAAGCTTTATTATAAATATGAAAATCTTATATACTGGTAATTTATATTACGATCAAAATATTTTCCCCAAGTATCGCCAAGAACAGAATTTTTGGCAACATCTGAATCTGGTTTTGATAATAGAAAAGTATCAAAGGTAAACTCCATTTGATTTAGTATTACATAGAACTTACATTTTTTTAGACGCACAATTAAAGGAAATTAAATTGAACTCATAAATGAAAATGTTTACAGTTAAAATAAATTGTTCTTATAGTACCGTCTTTTTATGTAAACATTCTCTCGTTTATGCATAATTCAAAATTATGCACTCAACAAATAAAAATAATTTTTTCTGCACAGTTATTCCAAAAGAATTCTCTATAAAATCAAAGTTATAAATGCCACACATTAACCGACCTACGATGAATCTCTTTCTCCCCTAAAAAGGGCTACTTTAGATTATTATTAAATAATTTAATAATCTAAAGAGTAGCAAACACAATGCGTAAAAGTAAAATGAAATTATTTAATGCAGTAAATAATAGATTCACACAAGCATATTTATAATGTATTTTTTTAAAAACGAAGCTAATCAAATTACGTGATGTCGTAAATTTAGAAAAATTTAACACTTTTCTCGAAATTAAAACCATAACGATAAATATTTTACATAATTAATGTCAGCTAAATGTGCTTAATTTCATAGATACTGTTTAAAACAGTTTCTAGCTTAAGCTAAAATATGTTTAATATGCACCGCTTAAGAATTAATGTGATTCGGGAAAAAAATTTTTGTTAATGTAATTTTTTGAAAGGTTTCAGCTCTTTTTCGCAGAAATGTATCTGCTTAACAAGTAACTGATAATAGAGGGAGATTTTGCACATGGAATTTTAAATCTGCATTTAACTTTCATTTGAAGTAAAAAATTAAAGTTTACATTTAGCATATAAACAAATAAATTTAGTTTGAAAAATTCATACAAAAATATTTTGTTTCATTAGTTTTCAACAACACCAATATTTATGAAGTAAAAATTAACTTTTTAAAATTGAATCTGTACGATATTAATAAAAATTGGAATGAATATTGTACACCTGCGTTTTATACATACATAATTAATGTTTCTATTTACATATTTCAACTGGCCAAATCTATTAAAAGCAAACAACTGTCTTATAATCCGAATGACGAGGTTGATGTCAAAACACAGGCACTTTCTTAATATGAACATGAATTTAGCTGCTTTTGCTCTGGTTAGATTTTCCCGCAATATATATTTCTTGGTATCGTATTTGTTGCTTTAAATATATATATATATATATATATATATATATATATATATATATATATATATATATATATATATATATATATATATATATATATATATATATATATATATATATATATATATATAATCTTCGTTCTTTTTGTCAAAAGCTAGAGGGTTTGAACCCGGACTCAACCTAAGATCTGTTGTGATTGCTAATGGCAGCTGGAGCACGTCATATAGGTTGTAATTGCAATGTCCTTGATGTGAAATGATATATCAGGGTTTTCTGACTAGTCTCTGCTTCTAATTTATGGAAATTCATTCATTTTCAGGGTTCAAGATGGCATAGGCACAGGCTATCCCACTAGAAAAAGGGCCATCACTTCCCCCGCTTGTAATGCTGACAGCTGGTAAAAATGGTTCCAAGCAGCCAGGCATTATAATATGTATGACTATAATGTGAAATGCTTGAAAAAATTCCCTTTAATTTTTTTTAACTAATTTTATATCCTTTTTAACGGATCGTATCAAGGCTATATTGGAGATACAGAAGACATTTTTACTCTGTTGTCAGTAAAATTTTTATATTTTTAAAAACTTAAAAAATAGGAAACATCATTTTTGAAGAAAAACTTATGTGAGATTATAAAATCCTATGCCTAATATATTTTACTTCATTTCCAGCGAATCAATTCCGCATAGATAGCAGTTTTAAAGAAGAAGAAAAAATCTACACGTCTTTGTCTGTGACATGAACAGAGCTTTAGAGCTGCGTGTATTGCAACAAAAGTAACTTTACGGTGTGGTCCAATCATCATTAATTATTTTTAAATTAACTACGAACTTTGTAATCAAAATTTAGAACTGAAACTTTTTATATTTTAAATATTCCAGAGACGAACAGGCAGATATAAAATACATTCCAACTCTATAGTAGCCTGTTCGGATCTATATTTCTTTATGTCACACATTCATTTTCGGTCACAGTTATACAGAAATCAGAAAACCATTCATGTGGCCAATAATGTCTTCCATTCGGTAACCTCGCCAGTCAGCGTTGGCGATAATGTCCTGAGGAAATAAGCGCCAGTATGGGAGAAACAGAAGGAACACGCGTGAAAGATAACAAGGCGCCGTCCTCAGGACATCGCGATTAATTGGGCAACAATTAGCATGAGGTGATAACTTGCAAAGCCTCAATCCTTTCCAGGAAGGGATAGTCGAAAGGCGCTCTTTTCGTCGAGTCTAAGTCCTGCACTCTTAGTGCGAGGCTAGAATTTGCTGAGGTATGCGCCTAACTAGACTTTTAATTGTAAACGCAGTTAATGCTTGTTTCCTAATTCCTTAGACGCACTTTGTACTAATGAATTCAATTTTCAATCTATTTGAAACAGATTGCTCCTTTCAACTGAAAGTGTCTTTTCTGGATTTGACATCTACTAAAAGTGGATACTAAATGTATTTTAATCCCCATAAATTGGAATGGTATTATTAGAAACTGAATTGCTATGTATTCATTCCCTCCATTTTTACAAAGAAGGCATGATGTCTGAAATTTAATCTCTTACTAGACAGATTTAAGAAAAAAAAAAATACAACGAATTTTAAATGCGTCTAGACGGTCTTTAACTATATTGAACAAATGGAATGTTTTATAATTTTTTAAGTAATTTAAAAATATCCAAATTAAGATTAAATATTTAGCATTTTTTAATATATTTTGTCTTTTTATGTATAAATCATTATATTTATTTTTGTAGAAACGTCACAATATGTTGTAAATGATGATGTATTTATATAAATAAATAAGCATATTACACTTACTATTTCTTTCTCTAATTATTTGTGATTTATTTTTTATATATTAAATAAAATTATTCACAGAAGGTAAAAAATTTAGGAAAAAAAAAAGAATTTGAAACAATTATTGAAATTAGAGGAATTGGAGAAATTTATTAAAATATCTAGAATTCAAATGAAATTAAAAGTGGGTTATTTTGTTTGAATATTATAATTTGATTTAGGTTTAAAATCTTTTACACTGTATACGTTTTCTATTATTTCAGAGATTTGAAGGTATTATAAAATGCTACACATAAGAACTTTAAAAACTGTATTTTTCAGGCAAAATAAAGCAAAGTTTCTTACACGCATTATATCGATATGTGAGATATTTAAATATAAATGTCTTTTTGGATGGTATAAATGTTTTTATATAACTGATTTTTCGAAACTTAAAATTAACCAAGATTTTGTGGGAAATAAACTAAATCAATGCAACTATATAAAATTACAATATGTATCATATTTTTTTATCGATTTTACGTTTCAGATAAAAATATAAATTCTAAACTTTCTAAACTTTCTTTTACAAAATGAAAATATTTTGCTAGAAAATTGCGTCAAACATTTTAAATTAGAAATTATTCTTACTTAGTTTCAATTGCTACAAGAAAAACTTTATTCCTGATAAATTGAAGATCTTTTTGAAAAGTTACCAAAATCTCCCAAAAATATTAAAATGGAATGAGATCCCCATGATGACAACCTTCATAAAAATCCATGATCGCCAATGTATTTAGAGGACAGTATTTCCTTGATAAGGTATATCAGTATTATGTATTTACAAAAATTATACTACCTATCATCAGCATGTGGTTTTGCATATATTAATCAATAATCTTTCTTGATATCCGCCAAAATTCAAGATTCCGCTGTGGATATTACAGTTGAATCAATCAAACAATTCTCGGCCCAGAGATTCCTAAAATTGTAAATATTTCGCATTTGATAGATTATAAATTAGATTGAAAAACTATATCAAGACACAGAAAGAAATAATGTATTAATTAGACTCGTCAGCGAAGTTGAGACATCATTGGACTTAATGATATGTTATCTTTGCTATTGTAATTGATGAATTCTTTAATTAAATAAATTGTATAAAATTAGTCTTGTTTGATGATCCTTCTTAGTTGAGACAGTTAATGTCAATTATGATTGCAAATATCCATTTTCTATAAATGTAAATAATATTCTAAGGAAAATTTGAGATTCTGAAAAGTTTTTACTTCTGCAGATGAAAAACAAATTTTTGAACATACAGTTGCGTTAATTTTAAAAGAATTTTCGTTGTTAGATTACAATCATGTACCCCATGATCTTTTGGCGATTCTGTTTGTCACCAAGATGTGATTAACAAAATGGCCGCTGCCACTACACAAAAGCTCAAGTACTAGGGTTACCAGAAATTAAATTTTATCACCGAAATCATCTTTGTTTTAATGGGTTGTGAATGCTTGCCTACCCTATAAACGGGTACCTATGGCATGTGTGTACTGAGAAAGTCGGACTCCACACCTAAATATGGTTCAGTTGGAAATGTGGAGCAGCGCATCCCATAATGCCAGCCTAGCTGGCACACGACAACAACAACATTAGAACTTATTTATAACTAAATATAGAAATAGCCTAGTTACTGAAGCTGAGTTACTCTCTACTCAAGTATAAACACTTTAAACAAGCAAAGCATTTGAATATTCACCCAAATGTAGGATTTTGGGAGAACTTTTCATGGATAATGAGCTGTATTTCTGTTTCATAAGGGAGAAAACTCAGAAAACTTCCAGTAGATGTGTATGCAGAATGCAGAAGCGCATTTGCTATCTCCAGTTGCTCAATACAAACTGGGATTGAATTTAATACTTCCATTCCAAACAGAGGGATCCTTCTCATGGTGAGTTATTTATGGAATATGTTTGTGAATTTTAAACCTCTGGTTCTCAGAATTAACTCCCAATGAGCCTTCTAACTTTAATGATACAGGAAAGAGGCGAAACCAAATGGAACTTTCCATTTTATATCGGTTTTAAGCAAACGCACTGGATGCTCTTAGGATTTTTGTTTAATTAGTGTATTGAGCTTGATGTGCAACGCTCTCTGTGGTCGAGTGGTTGAATAATGCTCTTTTGGGCAAAATATCTCGGTCTCGATGTAAGCAACTGTAGAACACAAGGAGATTAATGTTCCCCTTCTAATTTTTACATTCATATCTATCAAAGTACGTCTAAGCGATTTTTTCAGTTTCAATTCAAACAACAGATGACAACATTCTACTATCTAAGAAAACTCTTCCAGGATGGCATATTACGCAGTGGATATATAAAAAAAATGCTTTTCAACAATCTTAGGCCGTTAAGTTGGTCACTACTCGATTCAAAAGAATTTTTTTAATAAGAATCTTAGTTTTCAATTTTATTGAAACTGAAAATAACATTAAAAGAACATCGTTGTACGTAAAAATGTCTTAATGTCTTCCTCTCATTTAGATATGGTACCTTCTTACACCAAAATCTCTTCCTAATTTAAATATACAATAATTTAAGAAACAAAGTGCCTGGTATTTCTTTTCTTGCTATTTTATGCAGTTTGGAAAACAATCAGTCAATCAGCTATATAAAATTCTGCATATAGCATTTTACGAAATCGCCACTATTACAGATTCCTAAAACAGTGACGACAGCAAGTTTGACTGTCTTCTGATCTCTGTTTCACTTTCTGTATGTGTTCGAGCTGACAGGCGAATGGTTCCTGAGTTCGATAACAGTACAACAATTCCTGAGTTCGATATCCACACCGAACGTGAATATTTTTGGTGATTTAGAATCAAATTTAAATTGTAGGTCCCAGTCTAGTGATCTCTTGCGTGCAAAGGAAGGGACTACTAAAGCAACTAGCTTCAAACCCCCTTATATGCGTATTACAAGGAAAATGATACAAGAATATTCAAAATCCAGAAAAGGTATCAGAGAATTGCTAACACTTGTCTTTTTAGGGCAGAAATTGACCTCAGCGCATGGTTATAGGGGGGGGATCATTCATAATTATAGGAATTTATTAAATAAACTTTATTCAACTAAAGAACTTATTTCATAATTACAAATTTGTTTAAATGTATACATATGTATGCTTTTCATTATCTTTCTTAATTATTTTTTATTTATTCATTTTTTTATTCCTTTAAATGCTTCACTTGCCAAATTTATTTTAAATCCACTTTCTGAATTTTATCAAATTTTAGTTCCAAAGCTGTAAATAATACACAGTTGTATAGATTCAAAACAAAATCACTTGATAAGAATTAACATCACAAAAACCATATGTAAATAGGGTTTTTAATATATAAATATAAGAAACGTTAAAAAAACGTCATTCATTTCAATTTCTTATTTTATGGAGTAAATCGATTTGGCAAATGAAAAGCTTCCAAATATCTTCCATTGTATTCTAGAATCAACTTATTTTAAGAATATATCTTGTTCTTTTGGATAACTTTTTCTAATTTTACTAAATATTATCTGATTTGTGATACATTAGTTGCTTTATGTTTCCAATTATTTTGTTTAAAAAATTCTAAAAATATAATTAACATTCTCATTTACTTTTAATTTTTACATTAATCAAAAATAATATAAATGTGAAATCGCTTGTTACTCTCTTCCCACTGGATAGGCGAGTGCTAAATTATGCAAGGAAATTTCTGTATGTCATCCTCTGAGCACGCATTCCTTTCCTTTATAACAAGCGGTCCAGGCATAATTTCCGACTGAGAAGTGAACACCAATGATGAAAGCAGGAATAACTTGTTTGCAGCAGTTGCCGGAAAATGTCGGCTTCTTTGCATTTCAAATGGGGATTAGGCAGCCCTGATCTCCCCCATTGTCTCGGGGATCGGAGCCGGTGTCGAGAATATTTCGTTGCAGCGCAAATTGAGCATTAAATACTTAACAAAGAGTTACTTTCGTTGAAGAGAATTTCATTTGCTCATTCGTGCATTGGAAGGTATAATAAATGGAGCTAAATGCTTACTTTGGAGACTCTGCGCATAATTTCATAGAAGATGCATTTAATTTTTGTTAGTTAGATTCCGTAATTAAAAGATGATATTCATTAAAATAACTTCATAATTGAATATAATTATAAATAAACACGACTCATAGAAGTATTTAAAAAAATGTATATTCTAAAAATGAAGATTTCAGAATGAAAGTTAAAAATGTCAATTTTTTAAGACTTTTTTTAATTGAATAATTTTAAAGAAAAAAATGTGTGTTATTACTTATGCATAACTTTATCTTAAAATTTGAAGTAAAAAGTTTATTATATATATATTCATTTTCACGCACTTCATCAGTTTAATTGTCATTCTAAGTTTATTATTTTGCCTACTAATGATAATCAGATCAGAACCAACAATTAGGAAAGAATTTCGAGTTCAGTCGTCCAAGATCCTGATAGGAATCGAGCTCATGAACAGTTTAAATGAAGAACAGAGCAATAACCAACTGTCATCCCTTTCAGCTCCGTCATTCTCAGAATCAGCAGTTATTTAACATTTACGAATAATTTTTTAATACATCTGTGTCCTGTGTAATAACTAATAGTGTTCTTATTCACTTACAAATAAAACCGATATTAATTATTAGGAAGATATTGTTAATTACAGAATATATGTCTGTAGCTAAAAATCCTTATTAATTGCATTACAAAATTCAGATTTTGGTTAATGTCAAAAATCATGCTCAAATCAAATAAATCATGATTAATAAAATGTCAATAAAACACAAAGATCACATTATTTCTCCCTATTGTGTGATTCAATTAAATTAAAAATTAATTTTTACCGTTTTAAATTTATGTATTACTGTTGTATAGTATAATGTGGTATTAAAGTCCAATTTTAATTTCTCGCGCGAAATTATATAAACTTACAATTTTTATAACAGTTAATACTACACATTTTATACATTTATTCTGTTAATTTAGTTTGTGTATTAGGTTGCTTTATTTGAGTTTGTGAACTAAACATTTTTTCGTCTTCGAAAATTCCGTCTGATTCTTTACTTTCAGTAACGAATGTCAATAATATTTGCAAGTGAAAATAAAATATTGCTTATTTCAGCTGTTCTATTAATTTACAAGAATTGACTTTACAAATGATAAAATAGAAATATTGTATCATTATATTAACAATTATGGCAACGTATATATATATATATATATATATATATATATATATATACACACACACCCACACACACCCACCCACCCACATATATATATATATATATATATATATATATATATATATATATATATATATATATATATATATATATATATATATATATATATATATAATGAAGCATACATGTTCATCAGACAAACAATTAAGTTCGTAACATTTTAATCTCTTAAGCATATTTCTTGTCATATTGCTTGATATATTATCAATTAATCTTTCGTGTCATATAAATGAAAGTAATAAATTTAATCAGATGATTTTGGACATTTAATTAGGCTTTCACATATCAGACATTTTATGAGTCTATAAGATGTCTGACATAATTTGATGTCTAATAAATTATAAAATATTGAAATCAAACTTATAGTATTTGATCATAGAATAAATGTATCTTTTCTTACGGTTCGAAAGCTTCCATAAGTGATTTTCTTTATAGTTTGAATCCACTTTGTTTTATATATTGTGTTTACCAGTCTCATAGGAACATTCATTAACCATTTCTTTGGACCCAATTTTTCGGACATTAAAATCATTTAATATAACAACATAGAACTTACTTTTCTCCAGGCTTCTTTATAAAGGATGCCATTTACAGGAAAAAAAGTGACGAACATGGACTACCTAATGAACAGAACTGTAAGCACAAAGAGACAATTCTGGCTGCAAATATAATTGCTCATATTTGGTAGGAAATCAATTACAATTTTGGTATTCTCGCAAAAAAGAGTTCCCACATGACCGACAAGGGCTATAAAACATTGTGTATTCTCATGACCATTAATTTAAATGCATTCTCTTTATGACTTTGATACATTGAAATGTGTCTCACATTTTTGATACCCTGTATATTGGAGTAGATTCACAGCATCTTCATGTAGTTTCCCGTCAGATCACCAAAGTAAAGGATCACTTACGTGATGAGTGAGTAGGTAACCGAGCATGTGAATTGGAGGAAAAATGAATGTCAAAATATTCTTTTCTCGGACGAGTCCCATTTTCCTTCTTATCCTGATAATAGGCATCGTTGGAGAGAAAATAGCACTAAAAGTAATCCTGCATTCATGCACGAAAGTATCATATTTGGCGGTAGGGGAGTGATAGTCAATGCTTGCGTCTCCACTAACCATTCACCGATATAGGGATGAGGTCCTCAGACCTATTTTAATCCTGGAGTAACTAAGGACGACTTCCTGTTAATGGGCGATGACTGCAGGTCACATCGTGTTAACTCGGTGTATGATTTCCTTTTGAAGAAAAGATCATTCTAATGGAATGCCCAATTTGTTGAGTCCAACAGAGCATGTCTATAACATTCTAGGCAGATGATTCGCTGAAAGCCTACCACCTACACAAACTCTCCAACTGAAAAGATTTCTTCTGGAGAAATGGGACAAAATGCCCTAACCCCACATTAATAGTCTCAGTGGTAGAGTTGATAATTCAAATGTGTTCAAAGTTGTTCGTAGTCTGGAAAAACCATAATTAAATTTGATTTTCTTTTAAAGAAATGAGTTTTTGTTTTCCTCAAATGTATAAATTGCATTTTCTTCTCCTTTTGTACTCAAATTCTTAATATAAAGCACTTTTTTCTGCCAAATAAGTGTCATTTTTTTATCTCATATAGCAGATTACTACTGTCAATAATGTATCAACCAACCAAGTAATTTTCCAAGTGCAAGGTCAACCCACAACCTCAATGTCCTGTTTTGAACAATGTATATTACTGTTTACAGGTTGTATGGTTTTTGGCCTGCATCGTTTTAAATAAAGGCCAACTATTCTCGAGCTTTCAGGCTGTGCTCCATTGTTTGAAGGCGTTCAGGCTCATGGACTTGGTTTGCAGCCACTGTCAACCAGAAGAGATAAGCCATAACACAACATGGTTTTTGTGGAAAAAAAATCACATCAATCATTATTTGAAATTGAGAAATCGTTTGATACGAATAAAATTAAAACTTCCATTCTCTAAATATTTGGACAATACGTCATGATTTACATTTAAAATATACATAGCTTGAGCTTATATTGCTTAAAGCGATTAAATCTATTTTCAAAATAAATATTTGTGAAATTTCAGTTCAAACATTATATATATATATATATATATATATATATATATATATATATATATATATATATATATATATATATATATATATATATATATATATATATATATAATGTTTGAAAGCCGATAAAAACTATGTTTGCTTCTTGGACTATGTACACAAGTAATATGTCAAATATCGACATACATTTAACAGATGAATACATTTTTAGAACCATTAAATATACTAAAAATGCATAAATATGTATTTTGAAATGAATGCTTGAAATTTGAGTACCAATTTTTAAAATTTATATAAAAGATATGCTTAAAAAGAATTTCATTTTGATCTTTTTTCCTTTTTAAGTATATATATACATACACAATTTCTAAAAGATGATTGAAAAAAAAAAACTATATCTTCCCAAACTTCCCTCCCACTTCAAATTGAAATATGGCCTCAAACGGCTGAGCGAGCGGTCGAAAATAAAATTTTCGAAATCCATATAAGCGACTTTAACTCCCACAGACATCTTTCCTGCTTAGCATTTATGCCGGGAACTTCGGGAGTGAAGATTAGATTTCTTAGCCGGGAGGGGTGGAATTGTAAAGCGGCGAAGATGAGCAAAAAAATGCCCCGACCAAAGTTGACCGGGGCATAAAATGACCGTCTGATTTCTTTGTTGGAGGGAGGTGGAGTTCATACAAAGGACGAGTTGTTGATCTTTTTGTGTCCCATTCCTGACGATTTATTCGGTTCCGTGTTCTTGTGGTTGGTGTGCGGGGGAGGAAAGGGTGTTCATTCTGACACCCTCTCTGCCATTGCTGGCCAAACTGAAGGAATATTTTAGGGTGGGATCATTTGGCGACTTTATTTCGGAATCCCATGAAAAATTGTTGGAAGAAGAAATTGGGGATGGGTGAAAGTTTGACAATATTCCCATAAAAAGTGACTTCCATTGAATCTTAGAAGAGCATCGTTTTTTACACTTTATGAAAAAGAAACTTTTATTCAAGCGAGGAATCCTCTATAAGAATTTTGACAAATGATTTCAGGAAAACATGTTTGTTATATTTTTTTACATAAATTTAGATATTTATGCATTACAATTCATATTATTTTAAATATTCTGCCATACTGTAAATAAAATATTATTCTTTTAGCTAATTTTTATTTTGTTATACGCCGATTAGCTTTTAAATTTCTACATTAAGGAGAAAGGAAAAGAACAGAATTTATACATGTGACTAATAGGAGGAATTCGTCGTTATAAATATAAAGTTTATTTGATTGTAAAGTTCACGAAGATGGCAGTCCCTAGATCTTTTAGCTTCTTGTAACCACTGCATATTTGCTAAGATAACATGTACTTACTGCTAAATGGTAAGTTGGGGATAAACATCCATAACTAGGACACTCTTACACTTAGTGTAGTGTTCAACAGGAAAATTACATTTGAAAGAACTATGATAATTTAGTTTTGCTATTGCAAAATATGTGGGATATACACTTTTTTCTTACAAATTTAAAATATGGCATTTTTTGAATTCTTCAAATTGTTTCAGCTAAAAATAATCCTTGAAAATAATTTAAAAAATCAATAGCTTACATTAGCTTAGGAAAGTTAACAATATTCAACAAAATATTTTTTATATTTACGTCAATAACTCTGAAAAAGAGGACGTTTCGTAAAATTATTCAGATTTATTGTATCATTTTTCCCCTTTTTGGTAATAGTTACGCAGGGATATAAATTATAATTATATGATAATACTTAAGCATTATTATTTCCTAATGATGGGTTCTAGGTGATTAACCCTTAGTCACAACAAGGCCAAAAATTGTTACTCAATCATCGCTACCAGATGGACACCTTCAACAAGTCATCAAAACGAGTAACGTTATCGACGTCATACCCCCACAAACCAATCGATAGGGTGGGCCACATTCATTCATCATCTCATAATAAAGGATTTGGAAACACACACAGAGAGAAAAGAATATTAATGTGCGTACCGAGATTCGAACCCAGGAACGCTAACCACTCAGTCATCGGTCGGTATTAAATGTAATTATATTATATATGTGCGTGTAATATATTTATAAATTATAATTAATAATAAATAAGTAAGATATATTTTTCACACAAATGATTGATAATTTTGAAATTAAATATATTATAATTAATTATTATTTGAAATTAAATATATTATTTTAAATATAAAATATTATAATTACTCTTACATAGCTTTATAACGTTTTAAAACATTTTGAAAACTATAATCTAGTTAATTTTAGGCGATATATTTAGTATAGTAGCTCATGATCCGTGAATATACAATCCAATAACCATCATAAATACTCTTTTTCGAAGTATTAGTTTGAAACTTTTATTTATGCATGAAAATAATATAGTATATCATAATTTCAATATTCACAGTTTAATAGTTACTGAGTTACTCACTAAAAAGCATGGTTTCGTTCTTTTTGTAGAAATTTTACTGGAATTAGAAGTAACATCAGTAATTCAAAAAGAAACATTTATTTTATTAAATTTAACTACAACACTATGGTACACATTTATCATAATTATTCTTACCTCTATTTTAAAAAATATATATATTGCTTTTTTCCAAAGAAACTCCTTTTTGTAGTGGTTACACCACCACCAGAATACTAGTTGTGAGCATGTGGAATGCTTCAGGCTAATTGAAGCATCCCACCTGTTCATAACTGGTACTATGGTGGTAGTCCTTGTGATTCCTTCCAATGGTTCTAGAACTCAAAATACTGTATATTCTAGGTTTGCTGGTAAATATCCTCGTGGTCTTATATTTAATGACAAACGTAAGCTCTATTCTACCTGTTGTAAATGAGGTGTTGGTCAGGCTAGCCCCAACTCCTTCTTTTGTGTCTGCGATTTGCTAAGGAGGATTTCCGAGCGAATGCCCAGCTGTTTCTTGACTTTGTTAGGATTGAGTGCATCGTGGATCTGGTGTAGCATTGATCCACCAGATTAAATCAGAAACAAAAACAACATACCATATTTATTAGATTAGGACGACAAGACTTAGAATACGACATTTTATACCCAATATAAATTCGAAAACTTGTTTCCTTTGCTCTTTAGTTTTTTTTATAATATTCCACTGTTTCCCTCTTTAAAAGATATTATTTTCCATACAAAATTAATTTTTTTAAATTTAATGAAAAAAATTGTAAAATTAATCTCACTGTAGCTTTCATTTTATATGAATTTTTCATAAAACTAATCAATACCTTTTCTTGTAAAATTAATCTTTACTCTGCTGAGAAAACCTTGAAAGTAACTTTTCTTACAATTTTACCGAGGAATACCAGTATAAGCTTATCTGTGAATAATCCGAACTACTTAAGAGGAATTTATTTCCAAACTTCGCAGAATGTCTCAAAAAAGCATTCCAACTGCCTCGTTTAAAAAAAGAAATACTTTATTTTTTTCTAAGCCTTACAAATTTATAGGAACCCTTATCAGGACACAGCTTCCACTCGACCGTGATAATCATCCCCCAGCTTTTCTCAGAAAGCGAGTTATAAAAATTGTCGGCAGACGATAACCGAGAAACAAAGAACCGTTAAACCAAGCTTCCAAGCCCATGGAACTTTAGAACGGTCCCTGCAGAGCCATACGTGATTCTGAACGCCTTCCTCACCCCCACCCCATCCCAAGCGGAAATGAGGCAGCAAGAGGTGATGGAAGTTGAGATCGAAAGTCCGTCTCTCTCTCACTCACTCCCTTAAAATTTGAAATTAACCGCGAAAAAGTGATTGCTTTTCGAGATCACGATGGAATCCCATCGCGGTATTCTTAGGAAAAGTACATCCGATGCGGCAGAAATGACTGCATGAACCGAGATTTCACACCCCACCACAGAAGCGGAAGAGATTACGCGGATCTGATGATTATTAGCAGTCTCCGGGGGAACCACGCGTAAATCGCCGAGTGTCTCTCGCCTACTCCAAGATTTCCGACTGCCAAACTGCACTTTATTAAAATGATGATAAATATAGCCTCCAACCAAAAAGATTAATTTCAAGTTAGGAAGGTGGTTTAATATTTTTCGAGACAGTTACGAATAAAATCAGAGAAATATATCACCGAAATTATTTATTTTTCTTAAAAAGAAAAAAATAAAGATTTTCAGAACAAAAAAAACAACTATAAGAAAAAAAATGCACAAAATATAAATATAAATTTAATAGGCAACATATATATATATATATATGTATATATATATATATATATATATATATATATATATATATATATATATATATATATATATATATACATTTATATATATATATATATATATATTTATATATATATATATATATATATATATATATATATATATATATATATATATATATATATATATATATATATATATATATATATATATATATATATATATATATATATATATATATATATATATATATATATATATATATATATATATATATATATATATATATATATATATATATATATATATATATATATATATATATATATATATATATATATATATATATATATATATATATATATATATATATATATATATATATATATATATATATATATATATATATATATATATATATATATATATATATATATATATATATATATATATATATATATATATATATATATATATATATATATATATATATATATATATATATATATATATATATATATATATATATATATATATATATATATATATATATATATATATATATATATATATATATATATATGTATATATATATATATATATTAATATAGAGAAAATACATATATAAATATAAGGTAATAAATACAATGCTAAAAATATAATGTTGTAACTACAATGCATAATAGGAAATCTAGCCAGCGCAAAAGCAGCTAAAGAAAGATTTGCCTAGATAAATAAGATAAAACATGAAGAAAAGTAAAATCAGAAATATAAAATTGGAAAGATACTAAAGTATATGAAGCAAAAGACAAGAAGGCATAGGGACCATGTCTTCATCAGGAGGGAGATGGTCAACTATGCAAAAATGAACACTCTTTTCTGACATGCTCGAAGGACAAATGTCTAAAAATCTTCGAGCAATTCCCCCGAAGAGTGTTCATATAAAAAAGAACTTAATTAAAAATTAGACTAAATATATATGTAGAAAAGATAAATATATATGCAGAAGAATAAAAATACTCACTATAGATGAAAATACTCACATTAGTAGAAAAATACTCACAATAGTAGAAAAATACATACAGTAAAAAAATACATACAGTAGAAAATACAAAATACAAAAGCCAGTAAATCAGATTGAATTTATATATGAGAATAGTAGGAAGTTGCCAAAAGTAAATTTGAAATTAGAATGAAGAAATATTGCCAGAAGTAATTAAATTCAAAAAGTTAAAGTGGTTTACAAAGTTAAAGCGTATTAAAGAGGATTTAAGTTTTAGTTATGTATAAAATAAAGTGTATATATGTAGGTATTTTCAGGATTCTTGTAAGAACTTCAATGCTTGGGTGGCCCTTCTGTAGTTATAAAAACTACGCATTACTTCAATCTTACAAGCGATTCCCTACTTCCTACATATTTTAAAATAAAATTAATTGGAATATTGTTATTTTTTAGGTGAGCTATTAAGCGTTTAATTTGATTTTTAGTATATTCATAATTGTTACAGATTATATAAATGCGATTAAGCTCATTAATTATAATGTTTCTGTATATTTTTAAAGAAATATTGGAGTTCCAAGAAATTAACTTATTAACATGAAAATTAAACTGTTTAGTTTTGTCGAAAATGTCTATATATGTAGTGGAATTATCAATAGTGATAAATAAATCCAGAAATTCTGTTTTAGTTTCACATAAATTAGTTTTAATTAGAGAAAGTTCTTCAGGGTAAATAGTTTTAGAAATATCTTCAAATTTTAAATTGTTGAAAATAATGAAATCATCTATGTATCGAAAAGCAAAAGGATATTGATAAAAGAAGTTTTTTTCAAAATAATGTAAAAATAAATTTGCTAGTGTGCTAGAAAAGTTGGATCCCTGTGGAATTCCACAATTTTGAATAAAAATATTTTCACCGTTAAATATAAAATTATTATAAATACACATTTTAACTAAATTATTCCAGTAATCAAAATTAATATTTAATAAGTTTCTATAGTCCTGATAATAAAGGTGTAGTACATCGTTTAATTTATCTATGGGAATACTAGTAAAAAGGTCTTTAAAGTCAAAAGAATTAATACAATAAATATAATTTTTCGATAAAAAATCCAAAACAGGCCTATTATTATTAATGATCCAAGTGGCTTCTGATTTAACAATATTGTCTAATATAATATTAAGAAATTTAGTAAAAATGATTCCAGGTTTATTCATGTATGATTTAGTACCACAGGTGATAAATCTAAACTTTATAGGAATTTTGTGAAATTTAGGAATGACTGTTAAATAAGGAAACTCTAATTTATAGTTGCTAATATTTAAAAGTTTGTAAAGCCCAAGGATTTTTTATTAATAATATTAACAGTGGAGTTTAAACGCTTATATGTGCTGGAATTTAATGTTTCATTATCAATTAAATCTAAATAGAATTTCTTACAAAAAAATGCGTAATTATTAGAGGCTTTATCTACTGGCGTAATGATGCAGTTATCTTTTAGATTATTTATGGCTGGTTTTAATGGACCAAGCTTAATACCTGGAAATGTTACATTATTGACAAAAATAAATTTCTTAATTTTATTAAAAAGTTTAAACTTCCAGACTGTAAAAAATTCAATAGGTACATTATAAAATTTAGAAATTTTAAAGATAAATGAATCAATATTATATAAAATTACTTTAATTATTTTAAATCTATTTAGTTGAAAAACTGGTCTATATTTAGTTCCTTTACTTAATATTTCTTTTAATTTAGGGTCATTAACAATGTTTAAATCACCTGTGATAATATGACCGAAATCAGTATTAATGAAATTTTTTAGTTCATTACTATGACAAATACATTTAGATAGCTTTCTAGATGAGGAATATCATAAGAAAAAGCAATTTTCACTATTAATTTTCAACATCCTAAGTTTGATAATTTTAAACTAAACAGTTTTGTTAATGATTTGTATAATATTTTTCCTATAGAAGATGTTACTGTCAAAATTGCTTTTTCTTATGATATTCCTTTTGGACGTAAAATCTTTAACTATAATCAATTTTGCAAAGATATCTCCTCATCTAGAAAGCTATCTAAATGTATTTGTCATAGTAATGAACTAAAAAATTTCATTAATACTGATTTCGGTCATATTATCACAGGTGATTTAAACATTGTTAATGACCCTAAATATATGTATATATATATATATGTATATATATATATATATGTATGTATATATATATATATATATATATATATATATATATATATATATATATATATATATATATATATATACATATATATATATATATATATATATATATATATATATATATATATATATATATATATATATATATATATATATATATATATATATATATATATATATATATATATATATACATATATATATATATATACATATATATATATATATACATATATATATATATATATATATATATATATATATATATATATATATATATATATATATATATATACATATATATATATATATATATATATATATATATATATATATATATACATATATATATATATATATATATATGTATATATATATATATATATATATATATGTATATATATATATATATATATATATATATATATATATATATATATATATATATATATATATATATATATATATATATATATATATATATATATATATATATATATATATATATATATATATATATATATATATATATATATATATATATATGTATATATATGTATATATATATATATATATATATATATATATATGTATATATATATATATATATATATATATATATATATATATATATATATATATATATATATATATATATATATATATATATATATATATATATGTATATATATATATATATATATGTATATATATATGTATATATATATATATGTATATATATATATATGTATTTATATATACATATGTATATATATATACATATATATATATATATATATATATATATATATATATATATACATGTATATATATATATATATATATATATATATATGTATGTATATATATATATATATATATATATATATATATATATATATATATATATATATGTATATATATATATATATATATATATATATATATATATATATATATATATATATATATATATATATATATATATATATATATATATATATATATATATATATATATATATATATATATATATGATATTTTCATTAAATATTACCAATGTCAATTGGTGACTTAAGATTAGAGCGTGAGTGATTTTCAAAAATTTTTTCTGTGTAATTTTAACACAACCCAATACTTTTTACTTCTTTATATAAACTGACTTCAATTGAAAATTGAGATTTCTAACTAATATGATGTTCATATTTATAGTAAAGATGGGTAATTTCAATTGTTATTAAAAATTATTTCTGGAAATTATATTTGGTTCACCTTGACTTCCACTCAATTCTAGTGGATTCAATATGAGTATAAGACAGGTTTTTAAGCATAATTACGAAATAAACGCTGTTCTATGTGGAACCAAGTATTTTAAAAAATAACACATTTTATGCAACAAAAATTTCATTAAAATTAATTTTTTTTACTTGGAGGTGTATAATCCATGCTAAACAAAACTAAAAATTTTGATATTAATTTTTCACTCTTTACTTTGATGCTAGAATTACATTTAAAGAGAAATATTTTTCTCAACATAAAAGCAAACATTGCGGTATTGCACAAAATCTTGTTTTTCTTACTTAACAGAACAGACTATATTAAGATAACAAATGGTTTGGAAAAGCTCATTTTCTGCGATCATCTGTTTTCATGTAGAATAAATTATTACGAAAGAAGTACATATCCACTGCATTCACCCCAAATTAACAAAAAATTATTAAACTTAATATTAAAATTTTAAAAAAATTCCTGTCGCAGAAAAATTTGCATCAAAAGGAAATAAAATGAAAAAAAATTTAATTAAAAATCTACAAGTTAGAGAGAAATATATTTTCTGTTATCTTTTCTAATAAGTTCCGAAACAATTTAATGCCGGAAAATGTTATCCACTAGTAGCAATATGATTTGGTCATAAAAATGAAATTCATCAAGGCTGATATTTAATTTACATTTCAAAATGTGGCCCATAAAAATGATCTGGTTTCTGAAAACTTCATTTTTACCTACTGACAGATATTTTTAAAACTCGGTGTTTTTCCAATACCTTCGTAACTGAATAATACCAGTAATTTGCATCAATGTATCTTCAATATAATCGTAGTGAAGAAGATTTTAAGGAATTAACCACACATATAATACGTGACAGGCCATTGTCATTACCTAAATTGGAAGTTCTGAATAACTGCTTCTAAAACTTGTCACTAACTTGGACAGAACCATTAGCGTTTATCTCTTACCAATGCGGTAAATCTTTCCGAATTGTTTTATGACGACACAAGGTATCCTCGATTTTGTAATTGTTGTGTCATAATCGCTATCCTTAATGTAATGTCTTAGTCGATGACTGTGTCATTTGTCTTACAGTCGCGCTTCCAACACATTCGCGCATGCTGTAGTATTTATTATATCACCAAGGACTATTAAATATGATACATAACATCAAATGCAATGCACTTAGACTATGCATACAATCTATGACAAATTTTCAGCACTGTATTGTGTTACTTATATATTTGTTTATAAAAGTCATATTTTTGAGAATGAAAGACAAACTTACAATTTTTAATAGCTTTAACCAAATTTCAGCCTTATGCAACTGCAAATTGAAAATTATTCTTTTTTTTCAAAAAGAGATTTGTAAATGAACACTAAATTAAGGCCTCATTGCACAGTTCAAGTGGTATATATATATATATATATATATATATATATATATATATATATATATATATATATATATATATATATATATATATATATATATATATATATATATATATATATATATATATATATATATATATATATATATATGTATGTATGTATGTATGTATATATATATATGTATGTATGTATGTATGTATACATATATATATATATATATGTATGTATGTATATATATACATATATACATATATATATATATATATATATATATATATATATATATATATATATATATATATATATATATGTATATATATGTATGTATATATATATATATATATATATATATATATATATATGTATATATATGTATGTATATATATATATATATATATATATATATATATATATATATATATATATATATGTGTGTGTGTGTGTATATGTATATATGTATCTATATAATTTGAATAGTGTCACGATGTATGTTCCCGATAAACTCCGAAACTACTGGACGGATTTTGATAAAATTTTGTAATCACTTATAATATGGTCCAACTTAAGAGATAGAATAGTTTTTATCTTTTAATTATTGATCTCAATATTTGTTATACGACATTAGTGTTTATTTATTGGTTAGTTCTGTAAGTCCCTAATAGATGGCGGTTTAGCATCCAAGTTGCACAGGTATTCGGCAGATGGCGACGTGTTTATTTTTCTAGATTATACCATCTTCGAGAAAATTAACGTGCGCGCGTAAGCGCGTGGTTAAATGTAGAATTTACACATATTTTCATGATGTATAATCATACTATAACAATTTTTCGTGAATCATTTTCATAATTATACTTTGTATTGTGTTATTATTGTGCAGTGTTCAGTATGGATACTTTTAATATTATAAATAGTAAAATAAAATTTTATTTATTACTGTTTTTCTCTACTAATTTTCATACCACCTCGAAAACATGTAAGTATTTCTCGATAGCCTTTTATTTATTTTTATTTTATAATTTGATAATTATTAATTTATTCAGCAGTATATTTTGATCTAATTTATTTATTCAAATGATAAATTCTTTTAATTTTTTTTATTTCAGTATAATGCCGCGGAAAAAATTTTTAGTTTTAATAATTTAAAATTGAAAAAATAATAGTTCTATGTCAATGTTATCTACCTCATTTATAACAATTTATTTTTAGATGTTTTTAATTTATATAGTATATTTTATAAGAGTAAGTCACTGATTACAAACTATAATTTAATATAAGATGAATAAAATGTAAATTCAGAAAGTATATGTTGATTTGTGCTTAATTTCAAAATTTCGATACTTTACCTATTACTTTTAAATTTTGGTGAAACGTTTTATTTTTAATCTCATAAGAATGAACCTATTTTAAATTTTTTAGAAAATATTAATTTGATTGTACCAAAGAGTTAGTAAAAAATTCATTCAATGTATTATAATTACTCAGCCACAGCAAAGCGTGGCTGGGTCAGCAATTCTATATACATAAAAATTTCGTGTGTCATGATGTATGTTCGCGATAAACTCCGAAACAACTGAACCGATTTTGATAATATTTTGTAACCATTTATAATACAGCCCAACTTAAAAGATAGAATAGTTTTTATCTCTTAATTCTTGATCTCAATATTTATTATACGATATTAGTGTTTATTTATCAGTTAGTTCTGTAAATTCCAAATAGTTGGTGATTTAGCATCTAAGTTGCTCAGGTATTCGGCAGATGGCGACGTGTTTATTTTTCTAGATTATAGTATCTCCCAGAGTAAATTAGCGTGCGAGCGCAAGCGCGTGGTTGAATATAGAATTTACATATATTTTCATGATGTATAATCATACTGTAACAATTTTTCGTGAATCATTTTTATAATTATACTTTGTATTGTGGGTACTTTTCCGTTTCGCCGTCGCAGGCGATAAAGTCGCCAAAAATGATACAACCGGCGCTAGAGGGTATATCTCCGCTGGTAACCTTTTACTGCTACGTTTCCAAAACATGTGACGGCCTTTTACTGTCAACTACTTTATTTCGACTCTTTTTTTTCCCCTTTTATAATTTTATGCTATGTTAATATATATACAAATTTAATAATTTCATAAAAATCTCTCTAGAAAAAAATCGGATTTTAAAAATATATCTTAAAAAATAATAATCGTAACAAATTCACATAAAAAAATATTAAAAAAAAATAAGATTTTGAAATATGCATCACCCGATAAATTGTAATGTAATATAATAAGTAAATAAATTGAGGCTCTGGCATCCATCATTCCACGCATAGCGTGAACACGAAAACAACAATTAAATAAATAAATTTAAAAAATTTTATGTAAAACAACATTATTTAAAAAATTTTTATGAGTATACTGTGTGTTGTCACCAATTGGCGACTTAATTTTCCCTTGGCGATATTTGCGCCGGCGAAACGGAAAAGTACCGTATTGTGTTAATATTGTGTAGTGTTCAATTTGAATATTTTTAATATTATAAATAGTAAAATAAAATTTTATTTATTACTGATTTTCTCTACTAATTTTCATACCACCTCGAAAACATGTAAGTATTTCTTTATAGACTTTTATTTTTTTATTTTTCTTTTATAATTTGATAATTGGCTCTGTAATCGTGCTATTTTGGCAGCAAGAAACTTTGATGCGAACGAAATTAACTTCAATATACAACAGATGTTGCCCGGTGATTTGATGTCTCTTAAATCAATCGACACAGTTACTGATGAAAACAAAGCCGTAAACTTTCCAACTGAATTTTTGAATTCTCTGGATATGCCAGGAATGCCACCACATAATCTTCAATTGAAAATTGGTTCACCAATTATTCTTCTACGTAATTTAAACCCACCTCAATTATGTAACGGTACACGCTTAGTCATAAAAGAAATGACAGAAAATATTTTCTAAGCAACAATTTTGACGGAAAAATTTAATGGAGATATCGTCCTGTTTCCACGTATTCCACTGATAGCGTCAGAATCTCCAATACCGTTTAAAAGGCTCCAATTTCCGATTTGTTTAGCTTTTGCGATGACCATAAATATATCTCAAGGCCAAACAATGTCTATTTGTGGTTTGGATTTGGAAAACACATGTTTCTCACATGGACAGCTATATGTTGCCTGCTCACGTGTAGGAAAACCATCAAATCTCTTCGTGTTAGCGAAAGACAGGTTAACCAGGAATGTTGTACACAAAGTAGTACTTAGATAATTTTAATTTTAATAATTTAAAATTGAAAAAATAATAGTTCGATGTCAATGTTATCTACCTCATTTATAACAATTTATTTTTAGATGTTTTTAATTTATATAGTATATTTTATAAGAGTTAAGTCACTGATTAAAAACTATAATTTAATATAAGATGAATAAAATGTAAATTCAGAAAGTATATGTTGGTTTGTACTTAATTTCAAAATTTCGATACTTTACCTATTACTTTTAAATTTTTGCGAAACGTTTTATTTTTAATCTCATATGAATGAACCTATAAATTTTTTTAGAAAATATTAATTTGATTATACCCAAGAATTAGTAAAAAATTGATTCAATGTATTATAAAAACTCAGCCACTGCAACGCGTGGCTGGGTCAGCTTGTATATATATATATATATATATATATATATATATATATATATATATATATATATATATATATATATATATATATATATATATATATATATATATATACACATATATAAATGAATTTTAGTATTAATTATTCAATGAATACTATATGAATCATGGTATTTATTATTCCATGGCATATGATATGAATGATAGCATTATTTCATGGTATATTATCATTGCGTTAATCATTCTATAATATATTGCGTTAATTATTCAATCATTGCGTTAATCATTGCGTTAATTATTCCATAATATATTAAACAAACTATGTCATTAAATATTCATTGTCCTAAATCATTAATTATTCATTGAAATTTTAAATGAATCGTTGTATGAATCCTTTCAGCGACATACTATATGAATAACAGTATTAATTATTTTGTAATATTTGAAATTAATCGCGTCGCTGGAATTATTCAGCTATATATATTATACGAATTTCAGTATTAATTATTCCATGACATATTAGATTAATCATAGTATTAAATCTCCCATGATTAATTAATGCTATGATTTATATAATATTTCAATGACATTTTAAATGAATAGTTGTATGAAATATTTTGTGATATAATATATACAGGGTGTCCAGAAAAGGACTCCCTGATTTCAAAATTAAATATCTCGAAAACAAAGAACGATAGAGGAATGCAGTAAACAGTATGTTTATAAAGAAAACTGTAAGAATTTTATACAGCAGTATAAAATAATAGTTACAAAAGCTGCAAATAGATGGCGCTGTAATCGTTATACGTAATGTCTAGTATAAATAGTGATCCGAAGCCCGGAGTGATCAATTTCACTATTGAAGGGTGAAAGGAGGTTAGTGTTCCAAAGGAAGAGATTAAAACCATGTACTCCATTGAACAACGCGTTTTTCTGGTGCTAGAGTACCACAGGTTAAAAAAGAGTCCTACTGAATAAGGCGCAGTTTTCAAGCACGATTTAATGTTCCAAAAGGACCCGATGCGAAAACCATTCGTACACTCTTCGCCAAATTTCAACGAACAGGCAGCGTAACTGATGATCTAGAGGGGAATGTTGGCCGCAAGCAAACAGCAGTTTCGCCTGAAAATGTCGCCACAGTTTCTGCAATTATTCAGAAAAATCCAATGTCATCCGTCCTTAGAAATTACATCTGAGGGAATTGTTTGAAGCGTTTCAGCACGCGGAAAATATTGAGAAAGAGCCTACACGTGTTTCCATTCAAAATTCAAACTCACCCGTACGAGCTGTGAAACAAAGGGTTAACTTTGTTTATCAGATGCTGACAATGATTGATAGTGAAGGATTTGATGTTGGCTGCATCTGGTTTACAGATGAAGCACACTTCCACCTGAATGGATTCGTGAATAAACAGAGCTGGTGATTTTGGCGTTCCGAAAATCCATATTGGTGTGAAGCGAAATCCCTGTATTCTCCTAAAGTTACTGTGTCGGTTGCAGTATGCAACAGAGGCATTATTGGCCCTTTTTTCATTCGAGAAACGGTGAATAGTGAACGTTACGTTGCAATTTTGGAATAATTTATCGCCACACAGCAAGTGTTTGAGGATCGACCACGTACTGAATGGTTTATGCAAGATGGAGCCTGACCACATCGTACTGAACAAGGGTTTCGCTTTCTTGATGAATACTTCGGGAATCGAGTCTTTGCTTTGGAGTATCCCGAATTTACTGGTGCAGGCATGGATTGGCCTCCATATTTTCCGGATTTGACTCCTTGTGACTATTTTTTGTGGGGCACATTGAAAGACATTGTCTACCCGAAGCATTCCACCACGCTGGACGAGCTTGAATCGGCGATCTGTGTTGCATGTGAATCCATTTCTGTTGAGACACTACGAAATATGATGGCAAATTTCATTCTTCATTAGCGCCACCTCTGTAGTGCCAATGGTGAACATTTTGAAAACATTGTAATGTGATTTTTTGCAAAGAATGTTTTCATACGATTATTTCATTTATGTATGCTGATATAAGCTGTACAGCGTACAGCGCCATCTGTTAGCAACTTTTGTAACTATTGTTTCAAACTGATGTATAAAATTCTTACAGCTTTCACAATAAACATACCGTTTACTGCATTCCTCTATCGATCTTTGTTTTCGAGATATTTAATTTTTAAATCAGGGAGTCCTTTTCTGGACACCCTGTATGAATCTTAATATTAATTATTCTATGGTTCCTTATATGAATGTTGAAATTAATTATTCTGTGGCATTGTACATGAATAGCTGCATTAATTATTTCATAAAGTATTATAGGAACCATAGTATTAATTATTCCATAACATATTACATGAATCATAGTATACCATAGAAGATTTAATATTATTATTTAAATCATATATAACTATTCTATGACATATTATCGAAAATAGAAGGGAAGGAAAATTTAAAACCATTCAACAATAATTTAAGTGAACCCGGGAAAAAAACACCCGTTAAGAAACAAATGTTAAGATCCGTAGCAATAATTGTTAGTGTAGTAGAAATTATATATAAAAATTGAATAAGGGTTTTGATTTTTGATCGCCTAATAGTCATTTTTTGCACGTGAGGGATAATTAGATCGGGATCTACAGTTTTAAAGTGGATTCCAAACCATTACAAGCATCCAAGCCAAAGGTGAGATTCGAACCCACGAACTGTCCAACCGAAGGCAGAAGCGTATTGAATAAGGGAATTAGAATGAATTGATATTGGAAAACAATAGAAGAGGTAAATGAATTTTAAATTGTAATCCTTATTAATTTAAATTATTCACAATTATTTTATAATGCTTTTAGTGGATCCATATTTTTTATAAAAGCTGAACACTATGAAGAAAATATAATATCTATACGACATGAATCATGTATAATTATATAAATGTATCTTCTTCTTTCTTATCCCCTGGTCTGAATCAGACCAGGTCCATGACATCCTTCGCCTTCAAAGAATCGAGGACAGCTCCAGGGCTGTATAAAAGTTCACGCTTTGAAAAGCCAATGCAGTTCAGTAGGTGTTCGGGACTGGCTTCGTTAGTATTGCACGAAGTGCAGGTGGGAAAGACTTGTTTGCCCTGGGAGAACCATAGAGTCCGAAGATGGCCGGATCTGAGTCTGGACAAGGCAGTCTGATCACGTCTTTCACCGTCGAAACTCAAAGATCCCCCAGGATCAGAGCCACAGTACCAAGGATGAGACGGCGGAATTTTCCAAGATGAGTTGGCAAGAGCCCTACTCCTAGAGAAGATTTCTTGGAAAGTCAGCGGATCAGCAGAACCAAGTGGCAGTGATGATCCATCCTTAGCAAGGCTATCGGCGATATCGGTATATTTAAGATCGACATGTGATGGAATCCATTGAAAATGAATAATGGAGGACTCAGCTTTAAGCTTTTTGAAAACACAAATTCCCCTCTGGTCCACAATATTCCTCCAGTTTTCAAGGTACTGAATAACGCTACGACTGTCAACTAGAAGCCAAATCTCGCCGTTTAACTGTTTGTTCAAGGAAAAGTCCAGAGCCATATCAATGGCTGTAAGTTCTGCACAAAAGACGGAACTGAAATCAGTATTGCGTTGTTTTAGATTTTTTTTTAAGTTTCAGTTTTAAGAAACACTCCGCTTCCAGTGTGGTCATCTTCATCCCTACTACCATCAGTATAAATTTGTACAGCTTCAGAGGGGATGTTATTGATGACCTCTAGTGCAGCTTGTTTTAAGAATTCAGGATGTTGAGAAGATTTATTTGTGTGTACCAGTAATTCTGTATGGAAGAACACTCCTGGCAAAGAGTCAAGAGGGGAGGCGATAGGAATTAGAGAGTTAGCGAAAACAGAAGATTTTAAAACATCCAACTTCTCTGCATATCCAAGGGGACTATGCTTTTTCAGCCTCTGGTCATTCTTCCAGCCACACAGGAAGTTAGCGGTTCGATGTTGGTCACGGTAGCTATAAAGTTTATTGAAGTACTTCATCAGATTTGGGATACATCTTTCCTGCAACGGCTGTAAGTCTGCCTCATAAAGAACAATTTTTGTTGGTGTGCTCCTACTGAGCCCTGTAATGATGCGTGCCGCACTGAGCTGTACTCTCTCAAGTTTTTGTAGATTGGTAACTGATGCAACATGGTATACTTGAAAGCCATATTCGAGGACTGGACGAATCAAAGAAATGTATGTTGTTCTTAGTGTTCTGGCGTCTGCACCCCAATCGCACCCAGAAATATATTTCATAATATTAAGTCACTTCTTGGCTCGGATCACAAGTGAGTCGATATGTTTGTTGCATGAGACCTCAGGATCGAGAGTAAAGCCAAGATACCTGGGATTTATTTCACAAATTAAAGGTTGAGAGTTCATAATAATCTTAGGTCTATATTTAAACAACTTCCTATATGTCGTAAAGAATCCTGTAGTAGATTTATCAGGATTGAAGTGAAGTTTATGATCACGAGCAAAATCCAGTATACACCGAATAGAATGATTTAAGCCTGTCTTCATGACATCAACGTTAGAGCTACTACACCAAAGAACAATGTCATCTGCAAAAAACCCTATTTTGCAATCATTATAAATAACAGATTCCATTCCAGAAATAAAGAGAGAAAATAGGGTTGGGCTAAGTACGGATCCCTAAGGTACACCCTGTCTAAAACGATGAATCTTGATAGTAAGCCATTATAGTTGACTTTAAAGAGTCTGTTTTTAAGAAAATCGGCAATCCACAAGTGCTCGTCCATCAATATTAAATTTTTCGTATAATTTATTGACCAACTTGTTCCTCCATACTTTGTCAAATGCTTTATTTGGGTCTAATAAGACAGCAATTGTATGGTTGGTCGGTTTTTGATTATGGGCATCACGCACATGTTGGGTAAAGTATAAAATTTGGTCTTGTGTGCCATGCCCCTTCCTGAATCCATATTGTTCGCTGGGTGGAAGATTATTAGTTGCTAGATGAAAGTTGATACGATTTAACAGCATTTTTTCAAGGACCTTGCAAACAAAGTTGGTCAGTGCAATAAGTCGATAACTGTCCGGGATTCTAGCTGGTTTATTAGGCTTTCTGATAGGTATTACAGTAGCACTTTTCCAATTTTTTGGTAATCTACCGATTTTCCAGGAGTGATTAAAAATACCAAGTAAGAGATGTTTCCCAAGAACTCCAAGATTAGTGATCATAAGTCCATGCAAGTCATCAGGTCCTGGGTTTTTAAAGGGTCAACTTGTTTTAAAACCGTTTCCAGCTCATCAAGGTTAAATAACCTATCAAACAATGGATTTTTATATAAATGTATAAATCACATTTATATATACATAATAATGATTTGTGTTTTAATTAAAGAATGTATTGAATGACATTAAATGTAAAAATTTTTTAATGTTAAATAAGCGTAAATTGAGTAACATAAATTAATTAAATTAAAAAAGACGTTAAACATTACATGTATGTGTTTCATTAGATATATTATTTAAAGTTGGTACAGTTTAATAATAAAACGTTCTTTATTTTTAAACTTAATTTCCAATTGTATTTTCGCATGCATAAATACTTTTATCGTAGCTGTTTAAGAAAATATGAAATAAATTAGAACCTCAATTTCCCCCCCCCAAAAAAAAAAGAATTATGTTGTTTAAAGTATACATGCAATTTTAAACGAACAATTTTTGAAGTAGAGAAGATTTCAATCGGATACTCTTAGATTTTGCCTCAAGTAAAATAAAGTAATGACACTGAAATCAAAACAATATTTTTTTCCTTCGTTCGATACACTTAAATTTCATTCGTATGTATTTTTTTAAGAAAATTAAAATGCTTAAAAAGCTTTTTTATAATTCACCATTTTACGTAATTAGATTTAGAATGTTTTTTGTCAGAAGTTTTTGTTTTTAATCAGCATCTTTGAGAGTTTGACATATAAATGTTATTCATCTAGAACAAATAATAAAACTTTATTTTTGAACAAAATGTTTTCAAAAAATAAAATGCACAAATTGTCTTTCAATTAAGTACTCTTTGGGTGGGGGAATTAATTAATTCTGAGAATGACTTATTTTAAAAATGATTATAAATTTGAATTCATGTTATTTCTGGAAAGTTAATCACAATTTGTATCAGTATTTTTTTCCTGGTCACTTTATAGATTTTTTGAAGCTGTTTCTCAGAAAATAGCATTAAGTATTGATATAGTAAATTTATACATAATTTTAATTCATGAAAAAATATGTGCATGCTTTAAGGAGTATATGTGCTTTTCTTTCCACACATTCGTTGTATTGTTTGATACATTTTTCATACAGTTAGGCATACGGTGTGGATAGTATCGCAATTGTATCATTATCCAGCATGCAGCTCTCAGCATCATTTGCATTAAAGGCATCGAATAATTTTAATACGTACTGCCACATCCTCCTTACAGTCCAGATTCTGTTCCTTTTAATATTCCTTAATTCTATCAGCCTATGGCACATCTCCCAAGACAATATTTTCATTTAAATGATGATTTTTGATCAATTATATATAGAGCAATTAAAAAATGTTATGATTTTGACTAATTTTATCAAACTTAATGCGGAAAATGACTTTATAAAACAAAGAAAAATAAAGCCCTAATCATTTTTACACACTTCTTTGATTATAGTTCTGTTTAATATTATTAAATTATTCACTTTATTTAAACATTTTAAAATGAAACTAAACGAACATTACATCCTAATATTTATTTATAATATAAGACTGAACAAAAGTGGTTAACTAGATATAAATCATTTTGATATTATGAAGCATGAATGTCAATGTCATCATCTATGTCATATTAACAACGGAGCTCGGAGTAAACTTGAGTGTCCCTTGGTTTGGTGGCATATTTGGTGGTAACTTTGGAGATAAAATTTAATGAAAAAATTATTAAAAAATATTAACAACAATTATAAGAAATTCAACGAATTTTTTAAGCCCATATTTTACAAATCTGCTTTTAATTAATTTAGCTTGTTATTATTTAATGTTGGCGTAAGCAAGGCAATAGTCTTAAGATTCAAAACAGATTGTTTGCAAATATTGCAATTTAAAATTCTATTAATTAATGACATTTTTAAAATTTTAAATCATCCTTGTCGATTTAAACTAACTATAAAGTGAATGTTTTGTCATGTCTTTTTCATTTTGCTTTTTCTACTGATGTATAGTCTATAAGTTAATGGTTAGAATCAATGAAAAATGGCATCTCAAACCGTTGTTTTGCTCCTAATATAAGAAATCTTTCGACACTATTCTCAGATATTCGATGGTGAACTTCGCCTTGTTTGCTGCCACTCGAAGAATGTGATTTGAAGGCAGGCAGCAAATTCAACGACAAGTCGGGTTTACAAAGCAGTCTCAATACGATGTGACGTAGATGAAATGTTATCTGACGTCATGGATATTTTAAACCAATGAGAATCGTAATAAAGTAGCGTACTCAGGTTCTGCAACTGTAACTAAAGAAACAACCATTTCATAGTTAAAAATTTTGGTATTTTCAGCTCTTTTACTGAGGTAATATTACTAAAAAAGTATGAAAATTGTTAATTGACTTAGTTACTGTAACTTTCCGAAAGGAGTGATTAAATTAAATCATTTATGTTCTATGATAAGAATTGTGAAAAATAGCTAATTCTTCTAACCACATCTTGGTGCCATTCTTGGCTTAAAAAGTCGCCAAACTATCAAGGGGTAACCGATTATAAACTTTTATCTACCATAGTCGTCTAATTTTCCAAATTTCTTGAATCCACATCGAATTCTAAAGGTCACCTATGAATGTTTCATCCCTTCAAGGCAACAGATTATCCAGAAAAAATTAAATTATTCTATGATAAAAAATACGAAATTTTTACCTTTCACGTAAAGTAATGAAATATTAGAATTTTTTAAAGAAAAGAGTGAAACTACATTGACAAACTGTTTGATCAACACAAATTACTCAGTGTAGTGCAGAAATTACTTACAAATTCTTACGAGTTAATATAAATATTTATTTACTAACAAATTTATTTTGAAATGAAATATTACCGACATTGTCTTGAAAACAGATCTCAAAATTACTCAAAATACAAATGAGACGAATGTAAAAAATTAAAAAAATAATTACGCTAGAACACAAATAAAACAATAAAAAAATTCTGCTTTTTCTAAAAATTCGAATTTAGAATATGCATACAAATTTAAATATATACAATTGGCTTTTTTGCCAGATGCAAAACGTAACAATTCTAAAACTAAAATTAAACTATGTTTCCAAATGCAACAAATTTTATTTAAAATTATTAATATTATCTGATAGGCATAACCAAAATTTATATCATATAGTATTAGTACTTGAAACTTTATTTAGAAAATTTACTGTCCGGTGCAATTTAAGTGTTTTCTAGATAAAATTATTTGAACTCTCGTATATTTAACGAATCTTCATGGATGCTGGATTATTAGTATAATAAATTAAATTTAAAAAAACTTTGCATTGTTATATATGTTTACCTAAAAATCGACCTATTTTAATATTTTTCAAATAATCTTTTGGGGAACATTAACCTACTGGCAATATCATGCTACATAGCAATAAATCACTCCAAACATGAATATTCTAATATTTACTTTTTGTATGGTAAATATATATAAAACACTATTTCAATAATTCCAACACAATAATATTTTGAGTTTATCTTCTGTATAATTCAAAATCTAAAGTCGAATTCAAAAACTCAAAATTACATTAAAATTGCGCAGTTACCACTTATATAACTGTAGAATATAATGTTATTTCAAACGTTAACTAATTAGTTTTAATATTTTTTTATTATACGTGAAAGTTATATTAAAAAAAGGCTCAATCCAAAACTGTGCCAAATTTTGGCGATAATTCACCTCAAGCACCAATCCTTTTTAAATTTTATGGCTGCCAAACTAGCTTCATTAATTTCTTTTCTTATTATGTAATATTTTTAACTTGACTTCAATTTTTTATATTCTAAGTAATTAATTTGATAGGGATACATTATCATATGAGTCGCATTAAAGAATTTTAAAGCTTTCGACTTTCTGGTGACAAAATTTACGTTTTGCGAACAATTAGTGATCTCTCTCTCTCTCTTTTAGCAAAATCGTAGCAAAATATAATCTTAATGTTGATTAAGCCACAAATAATTTTATTTTACACAGCATTTTAAACTTGCAATACAAATGTGCAAATTTAATTAAATAAATGTGCTATGAAAATGGTAATCGATAATCCGTTCATTTTACAATATGATACTATATTACTGTACTTTACAATATGATAATATTGGAAAACATAAATTGTATCAATTGCTGAGATAAATTCATTTTTAAATTTTCAAAGGAAGACACATAAGACAGTAATTGGCAAAAAGTAAAGAACCCAAATCATTTTTTCATTCTTTAAATCAATGGAAATAGCAGCAAAATAATACGAATTGATATTTTTAGTGATAATAGCACTAGAAGAAGCATTAGTCATGTTAGAAAATTAATGTGGCAAACATACATCATTTTATCGTGAATCCTTGGCGCAGTTTTAAAACCTGAAGACAAATGGGAATTTGTTCTGTACTATCACCCGTTTAAAATGTAGACAAGCATAAAAATTTACAAAAAAAATATCGCCAAAATTGTGATTGATGAATGTGATTCTTATGTAAAATTTGTTGTGAAATTATATAAGGTTGTAAGAAATATTTTCACTAAGTAGCATTTTAAAATATAAATGAATTTATAACTATTTTTAAAAAAAATAATACGTAATATGCAGAGTATAATAATATTCCAAACAATATCTTGACAAAGCTGAACATTTATTATAAAAACTTTATACGACACAAATATAAGGCATCACGATTAAAATTCCAAAATAGTTATGAATGCTGTTACAAAAATGTACCATTTCCGCTTAAAAGATTCTTACTTAAGCAACGTTTAGAGATGAAATTGAAGGAAAATTAAAAGTATTTAAAGATTTAAATATATTAAATAGAATCATTCACAAAAAATAAAAAATTAAGTAGGTTAAAACTCTTCGGAGTGAAAAGTCTCGGGTTCAATGCCAAGCGCCGTTAAGAAATGAGAAATAAGGGCTGCCCTTCTATTTTCTGCATGCATATCTTTGAAGAGAATCTAGGAAGGTATCATGGTTTACTCCTTTGTGATATGTAAACATGGATGTTTAAGAAATTTATTTCTGAAGATTACAATAATTGGTATTATTAAAAAAATTTCATTAAGTTCTCGACTATATATATAAAAATTAATAAATTAGGTTTGTTATTCAAATTTTGACCCTTTAAAAAAATAATCCTTAAAAGAGCAGCACTGAAATCCTCATTAAAATTTGTAATATTAAAGTCCTTATTCCATTTTTTTATCTTATTTTTGCCCCAGGTTAAACAAAAAACATCTGCAAAAAATGGAAAAATTTATATCAATATGATGCTCTTTGTTTGATTTCTAAAGAGGCCACAGCGGCTTGGTTGATTATGACCTTCTGTTTACTTATCGGAAGGTAATGTGTTCGAATTCCGACCCAACCAAAGATCCCTCGAATTTGATAATGGCGGCTGGGACAGAAATAAAAATTAATAGGTGTAGAAGCAATTTAAATTTTAACGTGTCATTTTAACGTGGTGGTGACCACATTCTTCGGAGTTGGAGATCCCGGGTTACAACCCCATCACTCTATCTCCTCCACCCTATTACACACCACCATTCTTCCTGTTCATCGTATGTGTTATAAAATTTTGAAGGTTTTCACCCTTGCAAGATGTGAATACGACCCACTATGTGTCAAAGTTTGCCTGAAAACCAGCAGCGCAAAGGTATTAAAAAAAAAACCGCAATACCCTTCAGATAATAGGCTGTGAATGACGTGGTGTCAAAATTAAAGAGTATATATTACGAAAAAATTTTAAAAACCTAAGGTTGATTTAATAAAAATAACCTCAGTTTTAAAATCAGACATTTCAGAACTAATTTAGTAATAGAAATTTTAACTGGTAGTATATTGAAGATTCACTCATATTTAAAATATTAATGTTAATTTATCTGAGTACATGTAATTATAAGATCTGACCAAGTAGTGATATACAATTATTTTCCTTATAATAACATAAAATTAAAATATATCTACTACACAAAATCATAACATACTTTTTTTAGCTTTGCGCAATATCATAAAATTTCTTATAAAAAGACACTGAAATAAATACTAATTGAGCAACGTCTTCACTTTTTATAATTTATTTTATTATTGTCTTGTTATTAATCAATAAATGTCATATTATATTAATTGTTCTTATTAACGGGAAAGTACCATGTTTTTTATTTACTTTGGTTTAAAATTATGGGCAGATAAAAGTGCATATATAATTATTAGATAACATATATCCTTTAAATTTCCAGCAGTTATTTATAATTGTATCATGACATAATAATGTCAAGTGATAAATGTTCTCGGGAATCGTTTTGAATATTTTCTCAGTCTTTTAGTTAATCTCCTCCGCCAAAGTCAAGAACTCACAGCATTGTCTTCACAGAGGGCACTGTGATTAACACTCGCTCACTGACACCGAACAAAGCCTACAATCAATTAATCAATGCTATTCCTGGGTAGGATCTAGTCATTATCACCCACCTGGCCTTAAAGGACAACGACGCTCAGAGGCCCTTAAATACCATTCAACAACCACTTCATTTTCCAAACGGCATCCAGGCGTCGAAGAGAGATATTCCATCCTTTAAATAAAAGGGTTATAAATCACACAGCACTCGGCACGTCGCTGTCAAAAACGGAGACAAATGCATGGTAAGTGGATACAATCAACCCGACACTATAGGTGCCCAGTTCTTGGAACGAGCCACCTTTTAGAGTAACGACGCACGAGACGCATTCCGACGGCCGTTGCTCGGCGATCCACAACAGAACTAGCACACGTCTGGACTATAGTTAAGGTAACGTGATTCTTTAAATGAATGACACGCGCCTGGGATGGAGTTTGGAAAGGAATAACGGGATGATTGATTGGGATTGTGGTTCGAATTAAGTTGCCAGATTCCGATATTAATTATTCATTTGGTTTTAATGGATTGAAGAGATGTCACAAAATGTGATTCTGGTAAATAAGTTTTGAATCATATAAATTGGTAGGTATTATTTAATTCCCGTGATTTAATCAAATCACTTTAATGAAAGAAGTAGTTGTAGATTAGAAATTTAATTTAATATCATTTTCATTTAATTTCCACAGTTTAATATCTAATTTAATTTTATTTGAAGATAATGACACTTAAATATATTCAATTCTATAGAGTCATATTAGTAATTTTTGAGAAAACACAGAAAAAATAGAAATTGGAAAAAAAATTAATTTCAATTATAAGTCCCATTAGAATGACTTTTGAATTAATAAATTTAAAGATAGAACTTCATAGCCATAATTAATTTTTGATTGTAAAAATTTTTAACGCGAAATCTCCTTCTAAAACTTAATCAATAGTATAATTAACGTTTCATACCTATATAGCGGTGCAGGTGAGCTCCGGACTGAATTTTAAGGCAAACGGGTTTGGAGCCCTCCCATCACCAAGCGTCTCGTTATTTTGAACCTATGTCCGGTGATGAGGTCACCCCTGAGCTGGCAACCTCTTCTCCACATTCATGCCATACCATATGCGGAAGGAATTTGGATGTCACAAGATGGACACGTCACCAATGCATGGAGCTCTAACAATCCATTAAATAATCAGAGGGAAAAATATATTTCAGAAGAAATATATTAGATAATATATTACCTTATTCTGAGTATCTACAAAATCATCAGTACTACCTAAGAAATTATTTAACATTCATAAAAGAATCAATAATTATTCCACTAAAAATTATTCTTGATTTTTAATTATTACTACAAACTATTCTTGCAAAGTTTGCATGAGCTTGTAAAATATAATTTGAACTTTAACCACATTCAGTAATTTAAAATTTTTTATTAATAAAGAGTTAAAATGAGTCGAATATTGTTAAAGTGGTAGGTGTTGCAAGTTAAAAAACGATGCCAAATGAATGAAACAAATTTCGATGCTGTCAAGTAACGCTGAAGTATGGCCACACCAATGCTTTATAATGAAAGACAAACGATGGAAGTTGTGTTGCTGTTTTTTGGATGCATATCTGTCAAAGTGGGAGACTGAGAGTTTTCTGGGTTTATTCTCTTCCCAAAGTCAGCACATCGTCAATAAAATATTTTAAGGAAAAGGATGAATATTGTACAGAACATTACAACAGCTGTGTTCTCTATGATGTCAGAAATTATTGAAATTTATATTTTGTTAAAAAAATATGTTTTGGACTCTTAAATAATAATATATATATATATATATATATATATATATATATATATATATATATATATATATATATATATATATATATATATATATATATATATATATATATATATATATATATATATATATAGTGCATATGCGAGACCAGGTGGCTTACCACTGGACACTTGAGATTTATGCCCTATTCTTAGAGATAAAAGGTTTTCCCAACCTGTTTGAAGTGTGCTGAGCAACAGGCCATTCCTGACTAAATTCTACATTGTTTGAAGCTTTCCAAAATTGATTTTTTTCATAAGTCCAATTTTAGTGTTAGATTTTCTTAAAGTGACAAATTTCATAAATCTGATTTAGCGTTGCTAAACGCCGGAGATATGCAACAACAACATAATATATATATATATATATATATATATATATATATATATATATATATATATATATATATATATATATATATATATATTGCTTTTAAATAATTAGAGGCTTAATTTTGAACCCTTGATTAGAAGTACTTGGAAACCACGTTTACAAGGTTTCATATATTCAGTATAATCATTATAATAAAATTATCGTTGTGAAAACATTCTTTCTTATTTATAGAATTTAGTTTTTAATGAGAGTTTTCAGTTACATATTAATTTATGCATGTTTTTTCTGGAATTTTAATTTTAAAAGAGTTTGTTACGACAGAAATTATTAAAATTCGTCCTTTTGTAGTTGGATCACAGACAGTGTTTAATAAAAAGTTAATCATTAATAACTTTGCTATGCGTTTATATTAATAAGTTTTAATAGTTTAACACAGACATTACATTATTATCGTATTAATGAGGTCCTTAATATGCATGACTTAATTTAATGCTATATTAGCTTTTGTCACAAATCTCTGACATTTTGAATAATTTAACGGATCATTTTTCGGCTAAATCCTTGCTACTCCCGAATATAATTTTATCCCTTTATATTTTCCGGAAATCATCCATTATTTGTCTTAAATCGCATTCCACGGGGCCAATTACTATGTGCCCCACGCAGACAGCGCTCTTACAGTGATTCACTGATAATTACGGAATTGCCCAGCCTTGCGATTCACACCGAGCCCTTGAATCACCGGAGTGAAAAGGATATTCATAATAGAAGTAATTCGAAAACCGGGAAAAAAGTGGAATGAGGTCGACGTAAAGGGAGTAGGGGGTGGTCCGCGGCACAATTTTTCGTCCTACCCATCCATCAAGTTTCGTAAAAAGGGCAGAGTTGAGTTGCATGCCGGAATGTCACCTGACTTCCAGCGTGGCGAGTCCACTGGAGCGGAAAAATTGCAAGGCTCAAGGAAAAAAACTTTAAAAAAAAATGGAAACTGGAAAATTTTTTTTCCAAAGGGTTGAATGGAAGGGGGGCAGTGTAGGGGGTCTCGATGAATAGTGGTTAACTTCTAAACCTCGAAAAAGTGTCAGTTGCAGATGGCGCGCCATGTTTTCAACCAAAAAGAATTGCCCCCATTCTATTTTTCGTTTGCCTGATTTGAAAAAAAAAGGATAAAAACATTTCCAGTGATATGAAGATATTCCAGTTTTTACTGAAAAAATAGAATACGTGGTCTTACTTCTTTTTCCTTAAAGATATTTCGATAACAACTATTAGGTCGCCATTTCGCGAGAAAAGGTGTTTTAAAATTTGGCAAAATAAGCTTCAAGAAAAAAATTTATTGCAATAATGCTATAAATTTGTCAATGTAGTTTGTTATATGATTTATTCTTAGTGTAACTTGTAACAAGGTTTATTTTTGCGACGACTAAACTATCTTTTTCAACTGTATGACCTTTACATGATGTTCTAGCAAGAAATTATTATGGAAAAAAAATTAAAATTACCATAATAAGAGATATATTGAAGCGAATCGTAAAACTTAACAGCATACTCATTTTTTTTTTCAAAATAAATTTCGTAACAAAGTGCATGAATTTATTTGTTTCTGAATCTTTCAAATATGCAATTTTTACTTGATGGTTTAGGAAGTCGTGATTATAGAGGAGAAAAATATTTGACATTTTAATAAAAATTATTGGAGCAAATTGTATATATATATATATATATATATATATATATATATATATATATATATATATATATATATATATATATATATATATATATATATATATATATATATATATATATATATATATATATATATATATATATATATATATATATTATATTCAGTATTAATAAAGTTCCGGAGACGTGAGCACCTTGCTTCGTAAAATTTAAAATTACGCCAAAAGAGCTTCATTTAGTTTGTGAAGAACATTGTACCAACTGTATGATGTCAAACAGTATGGTTTCCAGTTTCTTTTCTTGTAAAGTCGTTTTTGGAAAGAACACTATAAACTGTCAAACACCCATTGTCTGGTTTATAATTTCTTTCCCCAAAAAAGTTGTTTGGGAAAGAACACTACAAAAATGACCGTATGATGCCAGACTGTGGGAACTGCGATTTCTTCCTTTCCTTTCTTTTCTAAAATCATTTGGCAGTATTGTAAAAAATTTGTTATATCTACGTTACGTTTTAGTATGTGTGCTGTTTGTAATTATAAAGAATTATATTATACGTTTATATACAGCAGCACGCAATATTGGTATGTTTTACGAGTATGACTTAATTCAAGAAATTTTAAATGTTTTTTTTTTTCATTATATAAGTAATTGTTTCATTTCACAAATTTATATATGATTTTTCATGTAATTATTCCCTCCCTTTTTGAATAATATTATATGATTTATTCTCTTTCATTTTACGATTTTCATATAATTTGTTTTATTTTTCTTGTCACTCATTGAAAGAAAAATAACGATTATTTACCATACTTGAAGACAAATGGATTTAAAAAAATTAATATATTTAAAATTTTTAATAATTTAAATATTCATCATACATTTAGTTATAGAGTTTTATTATAAAATAATTGTATAATAAAAAATAAACTCTATTGATTCAATTCTGCTTTTAGTTTCAAACGTTAAAAAACGAACTTATTCGTAACACAAATTTTAGAATGCAAAAAATTTATTTAAGAAATTTTAGTTGAACTTACTTCATTGCATACATATTAAATACAAAAATTAAGAATATTTCTAAATAATAACAGATGATAAAAAAATCAAATAATAATTATTGGAAGTAAAATCTTTTCGCTAGCAATATTCAACCCAATAAAATTACCTAACACTGGCAATCAATCTTGAGTCAGTTTTGTCAGTATGGCTCGGTTTAATATCGTTGAAAAAAGTCACTACTGATGTGACCAATGTTGATAGTCAAAACAAGACCCAGATAGAGGTCACTGGTATGCCAATATTGACCAAAGGTTGTTTTGCTTATCGGGAGAAAGTTGAATACACTTCATATAGGTAAGAAAAGGGTTCTGCAATTTTTTTCATCATCAGAATTCTCCTACCAGTATGTTCTTAAGAATTACTGTTCTGCTCCTATTTTCTTTGTTTATTGAAATATGAGTCTCACATGAATTCAGTAGTCATTTTTAAGTTTCGATGAGATTCGAAGATCTAATTTCTCTCAAAAGAATGAACTTAAGAATTATTGTTCTGCTCCTATTTTCTTTGTTTATTGAAATATGAGTCTCACATGAATTCAGTAGTCATTTTTAAGTTTCGATGAGATTCGAAGATCTAATTTCTCTCAAAAGAATGAACTTAAGAATTATTGTTCTGCTCCTATTTCTTTTGTTTATTGAAATATGAGTCTCACATGAATGCAGTGCCGCCCATATTGTCTAGGGGTCAGCGTGCCTGACTGCGGATAAGGAAGTCCTGGGTTTGAATCCCGGTTCGGGTATGGATGTACTTTCTCTGTCTATCCTGTCTTCGTCCTTTCCTTGTATGAATAAGGTGTGAATGGTTGCCTACCCTATAAACGGGTACCTATGGCATGTGTGTACTGAAGAAGTCGTACTCCATACCAAATATGGTTCAGTTGGAAAAGTGGAGCAGCGCACCCCATATTACCAGCCTAGCTGGCACACGACAACAACAACAACATGAATGCAGTAGTCATTTTTAAGTTTCGATGAGATTCGAAGTTCGAATTTCTCTCAAAAGAATGAACTTAAGAATTACTATTCTGCTGCTATTTCATTTGTTTATTGAAATATGAGTCTCAAATTAATTATGTAATCATTTTTAAGATTCACCTGAATATACGAGTAATCTGACTGAAATAATTTGATTTAAATTTGTTAAATTTGAATACTCAGCTTGCACAAAATTTTCCCTGTGTTTGAAAACGCTATGAACTTCTATTTGTTACATTATTTTCCTTATGTAAATTTTTATAGTTCTTACCATGACGTAACAGAAAGAAAATGATTTTCAGAATAAAAAGTTGCAGATTCAATCCCAGCTACTGTTAAACAATGGAAGGTGAATGTTGTGTTTTTGGCTTCTGTATGCAATTGTGCGGAGGTGTGTGCTTGGGAGTTCTCCGGGATACTTCCCTTGCGACAAGTAAATGCGACCCACTATCTTGGAAAAGTCTTTCTAAAGTCAGTTTATACGTGGTTAATTACCACGCAACAACCTTCGACCAAGTTCGCAACCTAGTTCTATAGGCTGTTAACTATGCGGTGTCAAGGAATGTTGCTGTTTATTATGATGTAAATTTCGTAGAAATAGTAAAAACTATTTAAATTTTTTCTAAGGAGCTGAAAAAAGTACGAATATTTCATGAAAAAAGGTGTGCTCCTCTTTAACAAATAAAATTTACCCCATACATACATGGATTTCTTTGTTATCTGAAGCCCTGCATCATATGAATGAAACAAAGAATAAAAATGCAGTATTCAAAGCGAATATATGTATTTTCAAATTAGATCAACTTACTTTTTCATAAATCAACATTTTTAGTGAAAAGTTAGAAAATATATCATATAAGCAAAAATCTATTTTTTGATAAATAACGTTGAAAATGTCAGCAATTTTGATCAAAACAAATGGGGGTTTAAAATATGTCATAAGCATAAACTAGCATTTTTGTTAAACAATGCTAAAAATGTATCGTAAGCATTTAACACCAGCAGCCACCCGGAAGAACTTTTCATCAATTATTGATTGTATTCAAGTGTAATACTCTGAAGCACCCACCGCCAAAGACATACTTCCATCCATCTATATTTTACTTATATCTATGAGATTTTAATATTTTGAGTATAGTTATATAATCATATAGGATTATGATTATAAAAAAAAATTAAATCATTAGTTTTTTTATTTATAAATTACGGTAATTTCAAATATCGCCTTCGTTTGCCTTTAATTATCGCCTTTAATTTCAAATATCGCATGAATTATATTTGCTTATAAATCCATCAAGTCTTGTAAAAATAAATCATTATTATATTCGTCAGAACTGAAATGACAATGAATAAATTAATAATTAATCTGAAATAAATTAATGTGGCATTAAAAATGAAGCCTGATTCCCCTGACTAAGAAACAGGTCTTCCCTATGGGCAACGGTTTTCTTAAGTATATCATCACTTTCATATTTTAAATTCCTTAATATTTTCGCATTTTTCAGGAGATAATTACTTTTGAGATACTTAGAAGATCAATATTTTTGGTTTGGATTTTGATTTATTGCTCTGCGGTCATTGTTTTCACACATGAGAATTCATCAGGATCTAAGGATTAATAGGGATTTTTTAACTGCTATGAGCATCAATTCCCTTACGATACACATCTGTCAAATGCTCTCATAAGAGAGAGTTTGGCACAAATTTTTAAATATTAAGTATAATGAACGATGTAAAATAACACTTCAGAAATAGAGTTTGGTGTGGAATACAGGAATACAGCGATGACCTGCCATAAAGCCATCGTGAGCCAACTATTTAGATTGTTTGTCATTCTACAGTAATTTCCTTGCACATGAAGGATAATTATATATATATGTGTGTGTGTGTATTGAAATATGGTAAAATCACGTGTAGGAAAAATAACATTAAACATCTAACTAAAGGAACAGTTGCTACTTAGTCCTAGTTTTACAGGGTATATACTCACAGATTCGAATCATAACACTGGTAATGAAATATAGATACGATGGCTTCTTTCAGCTTTCTTCATAGGGGACAATCAAGGAAAGTATTTCAGAGTTTTGTGATTTTTCTAAATTACAATCCTTTAAATAAATGAATTCGGCTCATATGGTATAAAACATTGCTGAACATAAGATCCTTTTACAACTAAAAAGCTATTAGATTATCCCCAACGTAGTATCAAATAAACACACGAATTATCAGTAGCTAAATAACAAAAATTTTATATTGACTTAATTTTTTTATTTTACATAAAATGCATTCTTTATTGTATTATTAGCAACCCAAATCTGGTTTCTCCCTAACACTTTAAACTTAAGCAATTTCAAGACATAATCAACTGAAACTTACCAGGAAATATCATGAAATTAGATTAGATTTTTGAAGTATGCTTCCAGCTGCCTATTTCTGCCAAAAAAAAGCTGTTCAGCACAGCAAACCGATCGTAACATTGAGACAGCACTTTCATTTTTAAAACCTATCTGCGCAGAGGTATTGGTCTCTACAGAACATTTAACACGCATAGCTCAAGCACAATTCAGTATCAAACCCGCTATCCCCTTTCCGAGAACGACTTCTTTTTCCAATCTGATTGCTGCAACCAGAATATAATGATACATTCATTATGTATAAATATATATACGTCAAATAACTTGGAATGTATACCATTATGTTGAAGGCCATGGTGGCCTGGTTGTTTGGGGGGTTCTTTATCGGAAAGTAGTGAGTTTGAATATCCCGACCGAATCGAAGATCCGTCGTGTTCGCTAATGGCTGTTGTAGCACGTTAAATATTACGGGGTTGCAATGCCGTCCATGTGAAATGATACCTCTGGGGGTGGCAGGTCAAGTATTAAGTGTTTTCTGCTTGGCCCCTTCTTCTAAATTACGAAGACACGGCCGTTTTTGCCAAATTCTGAATCCAACTCAGGGCTGGTTCAGGGAAGCATGCTGGTGAAACAAGAACAATAACAAATATATTGAAAGAAATATATGTATTCTTGAAATACTCGAATCTAAAATGTGCCATACGAATTCAAATTAAGTTATTTCGCAAAAAAATCCCAACACTTTTTTCTTCAAGATAACAAAAGAAAATTCTTATGGAATATCGTATAATATTCACATACACACACATATGTGAACTCACACTTAAAGAAAAAGGAATTTTGATTTTACAATTCCAGCAGCGCTCTGTTTAATGCATTTGTACGCGTTTCTGAGAAATATTATATCGCTTTATAACAACAAGACTTATCTTTTTGAAATTTCGCGTTAGGTGAAAAGCTTAATTCATTGTTTACTTTATATAACTGAGATGTGGTATGAATTATTAAATATTGTTGGCTAGCATTTAGTTATTTCGGTTCTAAAAATGTGAAACCTCTCTGAATGTTAATATCGCATTTTCTGATCTCTATTGCTTATTCAGAGAAATATTTAATTTTTAAATAACACATTGTGATTTCTCTGGCAAAATATAGTCTAAAGATATAGACATTTTAAATTTAAATGGAATATATTTTTTAAATTTAATATATTTTTCTATCATATGTTCAGACTTCTTATTCATAAATGTAAAACACGAGTTATAATATTTCTGTCTAAAATATATCATATATTATTTTTTATGTCACGTTTGTTGTTGTTAGACATGACATGGTACAAGGCCTTTGTAATATATCCTGGTATGGAAATATATTTCTGAACACTACGACCAAAACATTTTAATGATACATTTTTACTTTAAAGAGATGATTTCACGAACCAATAAAAAGCATGTATTTTAAATTTGTCTCTTTTATTTTTTTACTCAGAAAACATTTAATTTTGCTTGCAGTTTGCCTTAAATAGTAAATAAAAGAAACTGAAAAGATACATTTATTATATATTATCAAACCAATTTCGTTAGAAGTTTATGCTCATTAAGTAAAAAAAATATTATTTATATTATTAAATATATTTTCAGGTATCCCTAGGCAAAAATTGGTGATTTTTTTCCTTCAAGCTTGTTTTTGGTTAACTTTGAAGAAGTAAAATGACTTTGAAAACACGATAGATTAACCAGAAATAAATCCATTTCGCTAACAATATGACACCATATTGGCGAGAAACAGAGGAGCATCTGAGATTTAGGTCTTCGGAAGATTTCTTTGTCTAAGTTCAAATCATCATAAATTAAGTTGTCAAGCTCTTGGTTTTCTCAATATTTTTTTTTTGAAAGTTTTATGAAACTTCATGTCAAAATGATGATGCACAAGTACGTACCATTTAAAATCCCAATTCAGGACTCACTTCCAAGGGGTGTTCAATCCCTGCAAAATTACCTTACGATTGTTGATTATAATCTGATCCATGGGCTGTAAGACGGGAGTTAAATTAGGCGGCATGTATATTCCACACGAGGTGCTTACAAAAATCTAAAATTTCATTCAACATCAGCTGTGTAGTGGGTTATTAATCGAACAATTCATGATTATTTTATTAAAATACAGATCCAAGTTTTTCAACCTTAAAATTAAAAATAAAAAATAAATTGAGATGAAAAAAATAATCTTGAACTCTAGATGCACGAAAAGGAGTTCCCTGAAAAGAATTTTTTCAAAATTTTAATTCGGAAGTGTTTAAAATTTTAGCTCGTAAGTATAGTTCGTAAAATTATTACTGTCTCCATGAAACCATGTTCGAGAACAGTCAATGGTTCGTAAAATCGTATATTCGTTAATAAGAGGTACGGAAAAATGAGAGTCTAATATAGCAATAGCTATTTTGTAATAAATGGGTAAGCGTAAGTATCAGCTGTATTATGTCAGAGTTCAAGCATTATTATAACACATATTGGACATCCTGCGTTAAAAAAATAGACATAATGAAAAAAAGCTTGAATTTCCTATGCCCAAGATGGATGGTTTAATTTTTTCTGGAACGTAAGATTTTCCGAAAAGTTACCTAAAAAAGAAAAGCAATTTAGAAACAGAAATTTCCACTGTAAAATTACGCTTGTCTTGCAAAACTAAGAATGGCATTGAAATCTTGCGGAAATTATCATTTCGAAAATAGAAGGTTTGTACTACAAAAATAAACACAAAAACTCAGATATTTACACAAATTTTATTTTATTTTGAGTAATTTTAAGTACATATGGAGAACAGAAATATAAAATGTATCTCTGTAGGAGGAATTTTTATTGTACAGATTGATTAAGAACTGAAGTTCTGGTAACAGTAATAATTTAAATATGAAGTTAACACTTGAAGTAGAATTCAATTTTGTAAAATTTCATTTATCATATATATAAAAAGATATTAAAACTAAAGATGTTATTTAGAGATATAATTCTAATGACCAAAGCGGTTCTTTGTAGGAAAGAATAAAACTCATGATCCAATGCTTACGAGAAAGAGGGGTTTTTCTCATTTTAGATTACCATGTGTGTGTGTGTGTGTAAATAATAATTAAATGAAAGTAAAATAATATTTTCTGGAAAAAAATAAAAATATTTAAATTAAAATAATTAAGGATGTTATTATAGACTATTTTACAAGTTATAAATAAAACCACTTCACTACGTAATTTAATATTGTTATGAATGATCTACGTAAACGAAACATTGAACTAACAAATCAGATGCATATATTATTTGTTTTTGAACCAGAATTTAAGAAATTATTTCCATGAATGAATTTATTATTTGGAAAAATTTGGTAAAAGTACAATAATAAAATTTTGCTAATTTAAAGAAATAAGTTGCCATTTTAAATTAAAAATATACTCTATGCTTTTCTTACATGTTCACTTACCTCCGCATCAAGAATATACTAAAAAAATTTTTTTTTCTTAAGAATTTAAAATTTGTCTAATGTCTAAATTCTTTCTTCAGAATCACCGAATTACTTTTATAGGAATAAGGAAGTGATGTGCAACAAAAGGTTATTCACTTAAAATTCAAAGATAGGAAGAAAATTTCAATCAATATGGGATTATTTTAAAAATCACGTTTCAAAAATGGTTTACTTTTCATCATTTTTAGTCTGGTGGATCTCAATTTTATTTATTTTTTTTGTTTGGAAATATTTCATTTGATTATTGTATAAGTATAATATTTTTTTTCATGAACTACGTGGAAAAGGGAATTTACTTCTTAGTTTGATTTATCTGGTATGGTGCAAAATATAAGATTTTTATTATTCATCAGTAATAAAAAAATATATAAAGAATAATGCTGAATATAAATAGATTTATGAATTCTACACCCAACAAAAAACAAATCGCCAACAAATAACTCACTCTTTCTATACACATAGAAAGGGAGAGTTCTGATATGTATTCAGTATTATTCTATTTTATTCAGTATTGACTGATTATATATATATATATATATATATATATATATATATATATATATATATATATATATATATATATATATATATATATATATATATATATATATATATATATATATTTATATTTTATATATACATACATACATATATGTGTGTGTGTGTGTAAAAAAAGAAATTAAAGATAAAAAATTTATTATATAAAGTTTGCAATGCAAAAGGAATAGAATCTATTGTATTAAATAAAAAGCTTAGTAGTTACACAAAAGTTTAAAATGTAAAAATATTGGCATCATAATAAAATACATATTAGGAAAGATAAAACGTAGCTCTCGAACTAAATGTATATTCTATTGATAATATATATTCACAGTTTTTATATAACATTAGAATAATAATAAATGTACAAATACAGATTATATGAAGTTACACTTACCTCTCTAACTAAATGAATATTTTATAGATAATATTTTCCCAGCATGTTACATTAGAAGGATTGTAAATATAAATGTACAAATACACGCTTATGAAATACAGCTTAAGAAAGATAAAACCTAGCTCTTGAACTAAGTGAATATTTTGTTGATAGTATGTTAACAGCGTTTATATTACATTAGGATAATGATATTAAGTCATTGTTATCATTATAAACACAAAAAAAAATTTTATTATTGAAGTTTCCGTGAGTTATTCTAGAGCGCACTTTTAAAAATAAAAATCAATTTGTAAATTTGAGAGAATAATACAAAATTTAATTTTCAAATAAGTTAAGAGAGGAACATCTAGCAAAAAAAGGAAGATAACCATCCGGAATTATATCTCTGAATGGATTTCTCTACATCGCTGAGTATTTGATTCTAAAAGTATCATAAAAAGAATGGGGTGAGTAGTACTTAGTTGAGGCCGGTAACAAAAGTTAATAAAAGTAACAAGTAAACGGCTATTATCTTAAAAATTCTTTTGATTTAACCTTTTTAGTCGAGGTAATTAAATCATAAAAGAGAAAAAAATAAATAATTGTAACAAAAATGAAGAAACCCTGAACTCTAAACCCAATCATTAAGACTGTTTCGAAACATTGAACAATTCCAATTAACACTCATGAAAAAATTTTGGTATGGTTTTTAAATTAAAAAGTTAATTAACTAATATATCGAATTTAATTATGAGATAAAATTTTACAACAAATATAATAAAATAAATGCACATAGTATAGAAATAATCAGAATTTAAAGTTAGCTAAAAATCTCTAGTAACGTCTCTTTCTAAAAATCTCTAGTAACGTCTTTAAAATCTCTAAAAATCTCTAGTTAAAGCTAAAAATCTAAAGTTAAAGCTAAAAAGGGAATGTTTACTATAGCATACATAGTACTGATGCTATAGTAAACATTCCCTTTAAGGTTTTGAAACTCCAAATGAAAGAATTCTATGATATAAATAATGATGTTTCGTCTTTTATCCTTGATTTTAATCGTTATTATCAATGATATAATAAATATCTTGATATTTACTTTTAAGAATTATTGTTTCTTTGGTTTCACTAATTTAAGAATGTCTTTTGTAAAATATTTTTAGTGCTAGTTGATAATAAAATGGCAATTAAAACGCACAAGATAAATTTATTTGCAGTAGAAATCCAATTACTCAAACCAGACCTTGGCACCGGACCCCATTCCGATAGTCAAAAGTACGGTTAGTTTGATTTTATAAAAAAAGGTTCCATTTTAATTAATTATTGTTCATTGAAAATAGGTAAAAAAACAATATACTTTTAAAGAAATAAGCCTTTAATCTATTAAATGAAAATGCAATATTGTTGAATGTTAAGATACATACAAGTACTGTATTTTAATACAGTATGTATGTACAGTGTTGCAAATGAAAGTCATTGTTTACTGAACATCTCGGTCAGAGAAAGCTGTTTCGTGTCTTCATACGTTTTCGGTCATCCAAGTTGCTCATCCGCTTGACAGTGAGAATTCGCATGTGATCGCACAGGGGCTGACTTTCTATCCAGTTCAAAGCAGTTTCATTGTCGCCAAATGTTTCATTAGCTGATGCTTCAACTTGGACATTAAGGCCATCTTCTTCCTCGACACTTTCAATAGGTTGACCATAATTTGCACAAATTGAAATCTAAGATCTGACTTATAATCCTGACTGACATTCTCCTATGTCTTCAGCACTAACATCCATGTGTTTGTAAAAGAATGTTTTTCACGTCTCTCTCTCTCTGTCTCTATCATTTTCATCTATTTCCATCTCTTACCTTTCCATTTGATAAGCTTTTTTCTTTTTTCTCATTTTCCTTCTTTTTTTCAGTCTAATTTATTTTCATGCAGTTTTGAAACTGATTCGGATAATCAGTGATTCATATAGACGGAGTTCGGATAAGGGGAGTTATACTTTACCATAAGCGATTATCTATTTTTTAATATAAATTTAGGTTCCTCTGCATGTAAATAAGTGTAACAAATATGTGTATAGAAATCATATCCTTTCTTTTGAATAATTTCCATAATAAGTTTTCAAGTTTTACGTAGTTTCCAGTTGTATTAAAATTATAGATCCTTCTAGAGGGCCTTAGTTTCCAGTGAAAAACATGTAACACTCTCGCTGCAGAAAGCAGGAACTTAACACCCTTCTCCCATTGCTCAACACCCAAGCCGGTTGCGGAATGGTTAACGCTCTTGCTTTTAGTTCAGAAGGTCATGGGTTCGAATCCCTCTTTGGCATTCGCAATTGTTCGGAATCACTGTAAACGGTAGGTCTCGGTCTAATAAGTCTTCGTGTGCAAAAAATGATTGGGTGTGTGTGTGTGGTGACTTCGATGAACAATATTAATCAATACAAATCTAATACTGTAAATATAATCACTACAATTTACAAATTGTGAGCTTTCTCACAATTGTATTTATTGAAAATCCTGTAAATATGTTGAGTGCTATTTTCATACTATTAATCTCATATGTATTTAATGTTATAGCCTTTATTCTTCAAAACTTAAATATTTTAAATTCAAATATAATTTGAATAATTTATTCCTTGTCTTGAATCTTAATGTTTAAGAATAAAATAGTTTTATATTAAAATAAAATATAATTTTTATAAGTTTTTTTCTCTCTCAAATAAGGATATTTTCGTAGTTTTAAAAATTATCAAATCTTTGAGAAAATATTGTAAGTAAAAAAAATTATAAGCATATATATCTATATACATAAAAATTTCGTGTCACGATGTATGTTCCCGATAAACTCCGAAACTACTGAACGGATTTTGATAAAATTTTGTAACCATTTATAATATAGTCCAACTTAAAAGATAGAATAGTTTTTATCTCTTAATTATTATTTTCAATATTTATTATACGACATTAATGTTTATTTATTGTTTAGTTCTGTAACTTCCTAATAGATGGCGGTTTAGCATCTAAGTTGCACAGGTATTCGGCAGATGGCGACGTGTTTATTTTTCTAGATTATACATCTTCGAGAAAATTAACGTGCGCACGCAATCGCGTGGTTAAATATAGAATTTACATATATTTTTATTATTATATTTTCATTATGTACATATATTTTCATATATTTTCATGATACATATATTTTCATGATGTATAATCATACTATAACAATTTTTTGTGAATCACTTTCATAATTATACTTTGTATTGTGTTATTATTGTGCGTGTTCAGTTTGAATATTTTTAATATTATAAATAGTAAAATAAAATTTTATTTATTGCTGTTTTTCTCTACTAATTTTCATACCACCTCCAAAACATGTAAGTATTTCTTGACAGCCTTTTATTTTTTTTATTTTTATTTTATAATTTGATAATTATTAATTTATTCAGTAGAACATTTTGATCTAATTTATTTATTCAAATGATAAATTCTTTTAATTTTTTTATTTCTGTATAATACCGCGGAAAAATTTTTTAGTTTTAATTAGTAAAAATTGAAAAAATAATAGTTTGATGTCAATGTTATCTACCTCATTTATAACAATTTATTTTTAGACGTTTTTAATTTATATAGTATATTTTATAAGTAAGTCACTGATTACTAACTATAATTTAATATAAGATGAATAAAATGTAAATTCAGAAAGTATATGTTGATTTGTGCTTAATTTCAAAATTTCGATACTTTACCTATTACTTTTAAATTTTTGCGAAACGTTTTATTTTTAATCTCATATGAATGAACCTATTTTAAATTTTTTAGGAAATATTAATTTGATTGTACCCAAGAATTAGTAAAAAATTGATTCAATGTATTATAAAAACTCAGCCACTGCAACGCGTGGCTGGGTCATTTATATATATATATATATATATATATATATATATATATATATATATATATATATATATATATATATATATATATATATATATATATATATATATATATATGTTTGCAAAAATCTTCAGATTACAGTTTTTTACTACATTGTTAATTTTTTTATTTGAAAAAATGAACAAATTTTAAATTCAAATGTAATTTGAATAATTGATTCCCTGTCTTGAATCGCAGTAAACAAGAAAGGACACTTTCAATTTAAGCTCATAATGTAATAAAGTATTAAATATCAAATGTAAAATTATTATCAGTATAAATGAGATAGAATATTATATGTAATATATATTAATTGGAGTATTATAAGCAATTTTATGCACATTATTTTACAATACAAGCATTTTCGTGTTTGCAAAAATTAAGAAATATCAGTCTTTTATTATATTATTACACTCATTATTAGTTCAAAAATAATAAACATCCTTATTTAATTAAAATTTGAATAGTTCGTTGTCTTCAGTCTAAATAAATAAAAAATAATAAAATTTCATTATAATTTTTTAATAAAATAAAGTGTCCGTGTCTTATAAAATGTTACAGTGTTAAATGTTATAAGCAGGATTTTAATACATTTTTTGTAATAAAATAAAATGCTAATATCAACATGGACTATTCATTTCGACAAGTACTAAATTCTGCTTATAATCTCTTTTTTAGCAATCTAAGTTTCTTTTCTTTTTTTATGACAAATATAATTAATTTATACAAAATCAATTTAAGTAAGATTTTGGGAGTACAAAAAAAAATTCTTTTTGGTTTAGAACTTCTAACTCTAGTTTTATAAGAGTTGTATTGAAGAAAGTACTATTCGAGGAAATTGAGTATTTCTGCATTTTCCAAATATGCAATTACCAAAGTATGCCAAAACAAAGTACTTTCAAACTTATTGTACCTTGTCTAATTAATAAATTAAACAGGTTAATAAAGCATTTAAAACGATGCTTGACGTCATCCGAAACTACTAATCGAGCGAGTAATATATAATCTCGACCTAATGATCATTCTAATGCAAACAAATTGTCTGCGGATGCAAATGTGTAATTGATTTTCCATGATTATATCATTTCGGTGAGGCTAATCTATCATCTAGGGGGGTATCCCCTGCACCTTATTCGATACATCCAGGCCTAGCTTGGAAATGTAATTATATCGCCTGATTATTTTAGTCCAGGCATATTATATTAGTAGTTGATTGAGCATAAGATAAAGCAAGCCATTTTCCAAGTTGGCTGATTTTTTTAAATTATTATTATCTCTTCTTAAATTTTTGGAGATTCACTATGTTTTATATGCCAGAAATTGAAGAGGTAAAAATTTCCCCCTGGTGGTGGTTTCTTTAACTAATCAGGCACCATCTGCAAGAGAATGTCTTCGATAAAGAGGTCACAACTACTAACGAGAATCGGAAATGACAGCGATGTGATTTATTGATTTTCAATAAACGCTTCGCTGTAAGACTTGTGCACGCAAACTTTGGAAAGAATCGTGGCGATTAAGAAAAGTTGAATTCTATTTCAGTTACTCGGTCAATTATGTCTTTAATAATGGATAAAGGATGTTAATTACATTCTTACTCATTTTTATAGTGTCTCTGTTAGTTTAAAACAGTAGGCATTTTTATATATATTTTTTAAAAACTATTGTTCTTGCAAAGACATATTACGCAGCAAATATTTAATTAATATTTTTTTAACTTGAGAATACTCAAAAATATGAGATACAATTAATTCAATAGTTTTTGGTATATTTTACAATTGTTAATTTCAGAATTATTAAATTTAATTGAAATTTTTAATAAAAATAGGGTTGCTATTAAAAGTATCTTTTTTTGGAAAAATTAAATAGCAATGTCTCTTATGAATGCAATGTTTCGTAAACATAATTTTTAAGTAATTTAACTCATAGTTGGTTTATAGTGGCAAGACATTACAATGGAAGATTATAAGTTCAATACCGACATCTGTTGAATAGCGAAAAATCTCTACCAGGTTTTTGCTGCCACTATGTTAATATATTGGGTTATGATTTGAAATTTACTGCATTTTTTCCATTCGACGCGGCAATGTGACCAGTTGTCAATGGGAAAATACTTCCAGATGGCGTTACGTCCAAATGCCTTGTAACAGTTAGGGACATTTTGAACTCCAAACGTCTTTCAATAAGTATGTGTAGCGTGTCTAAAAGCATTCATTTGTGATACTACATATTAAACGCTCTCTTTTAGTTTAAGGTAATGACACAACACCTCATTTATAGTAAAAATAGTACAGGAAACTAATATTAAATCAGATTGATATGTATGACTACCTTAACTTAAAAAGAATTTTCCTCTTTATCATTTTAAAACAATGTAAAGTCGTAACCGATATTCAATATAGATTCATTTTTTTTATAACGGCGGGCGATGAGTGACAAACCCTTTGCCAGAACAAGGCCGGAAATTATCTCTCATTTATTATTACCTGGTAGGCATTTGTGAACCAAGATATGGAGGCGTGTAGCATTACCCACGTCATACCATAACAAACCCGTTTAAAAAGTAGCCCACATTAATTCACCATCACTTAAAAAAAGACGAGGAAACACAGAGAGAAAGGAACTTCCATGGCCGACCTGGGATTTGTTCCCATGACCAACAGCTGAGGAGTTAGGAACGCTAACCACTCATCCATCGGATTGAATATAAATTTTTTATAATTTGTTTTCGAAGCAAGAATCAAATAAAAATTAATATTTGTTTCAATTATGAAAGTCAATGGCTATCGTTTTAAATGATAATAATTTTCAAGACATCAAAAAACATACGAAAGCAAAATTATGATACTAAGTATTGAAATTTTATCTAAGTTTAAGTACAACAGTAGCTACAAATATTTTATCTTAAATATTTTTTCATTGTTCCAGAAATATCGATATATTTCATGTACACAATAATAGTAAGTTACTTCTGTTTTCCAACTGAAAACAAAACTTAATTTATCAATTATTGAAATTTTGTTTCAAGTTGAAACTGTTGATCATTACTGTTAGTTAAGTATTTGGGATTTGTTAGAGACGAGTTAAATTCAGCTTAGATTTACCATTGACTATGTCATTCTTTTGAAAAGACAAAAAGTAGGACTTGTTAGTTTTAGCTTCAGAGCTCAAAGTAAATGGTGACTCAAACTCTTCAATTAAACAAGTTATTACCCAGAGCCCTAATTATAAAGAGGATTTTGTCAAAGAGTTGTTTCTGTCTATATTATTTCTGGAACAATGAAAAAAGAAAAAATTGAGAAAGAAAGCTCCAATAGAAGCTGAAGAATGAAGAAGAGAAACTGAAGAATGGATAAGAGAAGCTGAAGAATAGATAAGAGAAGCTGAAACTGGATAAGAGAAGCTGAAGAACGAAGCAGAAAAGCTGAAACGGAATCTAAAGAAGCAGAGAGGTAACATGAATTAGTAAAGCTCAGATTAGAAGCTCAATTGAAACTGACAGATGGAGCCTACAGGTAAATAGGCAACATTCTCATAAAGATCTTCAGGAACTGATCCATAGATATTATGTCAAAAAGATATTAGTCTATGTTTAATTCTTTCTGGAAGCCAGACACATCATGCTCAAATACTTAAAGAGTTGTGGGTTTCATATTTGTTAAGCTTATTGCCGTATATGAAATCATACAAATAATTACATGCAAACGAGAACAAGAAACCCTGAACTATTTTTATGTATTTATGACACCAGAGAAATTCAGGCAACTGTTCGGGAAACATCAAAAAGAAAATGATGTTATTTTGATTATTATTATGAACTTTATAATTATTTTCATGGATGAATAGTCTAAAAAGTTGATACTTTTGAAAATTTAATTGAAAATCCTAACAGACTATATTAAAAAGAGACCTTCACAAAAATTTAAAGAAATCTATTTAGTTGAATGGGGCAGTATAAACAGTCTACTTAATTTGTCCAAGAAATTAGAAGAATTTAATGACATTAAGAAAACTATTAAACCTAAAATTAATTATAATGCAATGAAGAGTAAAACTATTCAACATTAAAATCACAGATCATATAGGCCACCTCAGAGGATGTGAAACATGATAATAATCATAGGAATGCAAAATTTAAAAAAGAGAAGAAAGATCTCAAGGAAAAAGTTAAAGATAAACTTTTTAAAAAAGAAGA
>CM075850.1:89129023-89339023 GCA_037975125.1 Latrodectus hesperus
GCTATTACCGTTCGTCATCGTGTGAACAGGATAATGCTGTTACAAAATTTATCATTTAACCAATTTCCTTGCTATCTATTGATAAACAAGATGCTGATGCTATTACTATCCATGACCTGATGATATTGTCATTAAGTTTTTTAATTTAGCCAATTATTTATCTGCCTATAAACAAGATAGCATTGTTATTATGGTAAAAGATTATGCTGACTTAAAAATTTATCATTTAATCAATTTCCTGGCTACGTATGAACACGATGCTATTTCTATCTATGATTTAGATGATATCGTCATGTTTAATCATTTAGCTAATTATTTTTCTGCTAATGAACAAGATTGCCTTGTTAGTTATGGATAAAGATTGGGCTAGCATAAAAATTGTAATCAATTTTTTGTAATATATTAATAAGATGCTACTGTAATATAAGAAGCTCTGTCACAAGAATTTCATCATTTTATCATACTTTTTATCCTATTTATGAAGAAAACCTGTTGCTATCTATGATTAAGATGATACCGCTACAAAATTTTATTAATTCATTTATTACTTCAAAGTCAAAAAGTTCCAAAAATCACTTACCTCGTTACAGAAGAAAGAAAAATCCCATTCTTTCCATTTAGATAAGGATATAAATTAATTAATATTAGAAAGTAATATTTCTGCAACTGAATTTGGGTCATGATTACATGCTAAATATTACTTAAAGACATTCTAGTTGTCACAAACAGCCATATTTGTCTCCTTCTTAATACTCTAAATGTTATAATATTCTTTTTGTTATGCGACTCACGCAATAAAACACTGATTGCGACATTCCGTGCTTTCACATGCCAGGTACAGATATTCATTTATTTGGCACTCAGCGCCACCTGTCAAACTGAGTTTAGATCTTATTTTATAACTCTTAAGTAATTTAGTACGGCTGTGTTCGTCTTCCTCAGAAAAACGCGTTACAGTCTACATCTGTAATTCAGGTTATTTCTAATATTGCTTAATGTTGGTTTATTTATTTATTTATACAAATGCCGAGCATTAGCGCTTAGCTCACGGGTCCTCCAATACTTCGTGCTAATGTCCTCATACAGAAAAACGTACAGTACAGTTATTCAAATGTTCAAAAATCATGGGTTGATTGGAGTCACACAAAACACAATTTGGGGAATCCACCACTCTAATTCTATGAGATGATCCTGCAAGTAGACATGTTCTCTCGTAGTCTTTCTTGGTTATTAACAATTAATTTTCGAGACCATCAACGTCATCCAAAAGAAGACAGAGGAGAGTGGCAAAGAGAGCTGTAGTAGATTTAAAGTGACCCAGGCTGCACCAAGAGGAGACCCACTGCGTTGCATTCCTTTTTTTCTGTTGATCATTTTATAATAAAAATTGTTTTGACGTTTTATAGTCAAAATAATTGTGATCAGAAGTAATAATCTAATTATTTTTGAGTCAATGATTATTACTACCTTTTGATACTAACTCTAACTCTTTGATTCTAACCCTTTTGATTGCATAAACTCTAATGTATCTGTCGAATAAACCATTCTTCGTATCTTATGTTTGGGTACGTAAAGATTATAAAAAATATTTGCTGTTAACAATATTTCCCAACTAACGAAGCAAATAATGTGTTGTAAACAATCATTTAAATGTGTTGCAAAAGAAGTCTAGGAACGTTGTATTATGTCTCATTCTCCAAGATACTGGCTATTTAATGACTTGAATTCGTTTCCCGTCTGAATACCGAAATTAAACATCACCAACCTCCTACTTCCTATTTGTGTCTTGGCTCTGTGGGAGTTCGATTGGTTGAGAAATTGGTTTTTGATTTTCCCCTTCACCAATCGCAGGCTGTTGCTTTGCGAAACTAGATGCGTTACAAACTCTTAAGGCTTTTTCTCTTGTCATCGCTGAATTCAGTCTCGTTAATTGATATAGCTCAAAATTACAATGCTTTTGATGTTCTTAGAATTTAATCCGATAACTTATTGGTAAAACTTTTTACATTACCATATATACTTGTGTGTGCCTCACTTTTCAGATAAAAATTTAGTATGTGGAATTAGATCTGTATAACTTATAAGTGTGTTGTATATATAAATATGGATTTAAATATTTTAATATAGATAGAGAAATATAATATATATTTAATTCGATAAAAGTTAACCATATCACTTTAATAACTCATTATATTATTTGACATAATGTGCTGAATAGAAAAATCGAATTTTCTTTACACTTACTAACATGCTAAACATCATTATCATTATGTATCAGGGTGGATTCAGCGATAAAGATTTCTTTAAATGTAACGTGGAAAATTTTAATACTGTATTATAAAACATTAAGTAATAAAATTAAAATTATTAACCAGTATTACCAAAATCTAGTTAATCTGATTAAACATTAATAATGTACTGTGATTTGGAAAAAATTTTGAAAAAAATTTAATTGAAAAAAGAGTTTAATCTTATATAAAAATAATATATTTATTAATAGCAAATAAAATATTAGTCCTTTTTTATATCTTATTCTAGAATTTAGTATATGAAGCTGTTGTAAATTCAACGTAAGTGAAACACTTTATGTTTATTGCAACTTTTTAATTAGGGGGGGTGAGAAATATTTCGAAAATAATTTTTATTATTGTTGAGGTATTGTATGATTAGAGTTTATCATATTCTTATAGAAGGATTTTTCAGGTTTAACTAATATATGATAATGATATTTTTACAAAAAAGTCATTTTAGTGATATTTCTATCGTGTAAAATTTAGTTATCTAATAGAAAGTTTACAGTTATTTTATTATCATCGAAACACACACTGGCAATAATATTAAACAGTGAATTTTATATGTTTAATTAGTCAGTGTTATATACTTCACAAAGTAGATGCTTCGTTTGATATTTAAAAAAAGTAAAATATTTTAAATATTGCAGTATTTTTTTGTTTGAACTCTGCTGCCGTTATATTAAAATTCAGTATATTTAGTTACGCTAAAGCATGTCAGGGTTAGCTTGATTGGCAACTACATTTTTTTCATTAATGATGGCTAGGATACTGAGAATATATCGTGGGTCTTCCAACTGAGATGGTACTTTAGAGTGGTAAACCAAGCCTGGAAGTCTCCGTGATCACTGTTTTCAAATTATAAAAGATACATTATCTGGCCAAGAGTATCCGGACACTCAGCGGTATAGACTTGGAGAGTCTGGAAAAGATTTTCAATGAGCTTTTGATACGAATTGACTTCCATGCGTTCATCTCAGCTGAAGTGAGCTTGCAGTGAGGATGGTCGATTCGGTTGGTACGTCACCTGCTCTCTAATTCGTCCCAAATGTGCTTTATGGGATTAAGATCGGTGCTCTGAGAAAGACAATCCAGTTTCTGAACACCCCTTTCGTTATGCCTCGTCTATGTACAAGCCTCGATGTGTGAATAAGGCAGTTATCCTACTGGAAAAGAAATTGGCCTTCCCCGAAATATTGCCAAAGTGTTGGGAGCGAGACATCTTGTCCAGAATGCCCATATATAGATCTCAGAATTCATATTTTTAACCACTGAAACTAAAGGACCCATGCCATAACCACGAGAATCATCTCCACACTATTATAGGTTTTATCCGGATACTTTTGACCAAATAGTGTATATAACTATTATGGGGTTGCTAGACTATGAATAGAGTAGTCGGTTGTCAGACTGTATTGTCTGAGTAGGTAACCCAAACTAAGGCTAAATTAGTTTTAGAAGCGTTTGGCGTAAAATGCTTACTATAAAATAGTGGTACCTAACTCTTAACAATATTCCAACCAGTAGGAAAAAGAACAATACTCTGAAACAACAATTACTAATTTGTTTCTCACCTCAACTCCTTTCTTTTTTTATATAGAAACAAAACAGTCTCTGAAAAACAACTTAAGTATTCGCATAGTTACAAACTCTCGTATACTATTAGTATTTCCACTAATGCTCCAAGCTGAAACCAAATTTTAAAACTGAAGCACGTTTTCCATGCAAGTTTGAGACTTCCGAGTTGGTGATGACTATATTATGTAAATATACTTCCTTAGCTAATGCTCAAAGAAAAGAGATGCAGAACTCAAAGTTTTGTAGTAAGTTCAAAGGCTCCGCGTCCCGTCATAAAACCTCTCATCATATTTCAGAACGTTGTAATCAATAAATTGTTATCCCCTGACATAAAACCTCCGATATTTTGTTTATGTATTTATTACTCGGACATTTCTTTACAACCGTTCTTCTGTGAGACTTGTTTTGCATTGCATAAAAACCGGTTGCAGCTTCAGTTTCTGTATTTATTTCCTTTCGTATTTTAATAAACCATTTGTTATTTTGTGCATTGGATTATTTTAATAGTTTAGGAGATTCAGGTTTATTGCATCACGCTGTGATCGCTCGCTCCGGGAATGTAGTTATTTCTCCGGCAATTATGGCAACGAGAAAAGTAGCTAGGCACTGGGCCTAAAATTAGACCCTTGAAATGCGGGTTTTTATTAATGGGTGATGTACAATCAATAACTATAAGCCATAAAAAGGATTTATGGCTTTTTCGGGAAAGGGAAAGTATAAAAGTTTTATGGATATTCTTAGCAGTTTATTTATTTCTACAATTTATTTGGGCTCTACTTTTCTTTGCTGGAAAAGTTGCCTAATAACTGACATTACCGCGCGCGGGCAATGTTATACTTTTTTATGTTCTGTATGAAAAGCGAGATGCAGTTTTCTTTAAAAATTTAAAGTTCGGAAACACGCTGACAAATAGAGTTGACATTAAAAAGTCAATAAGCAAAATAAGAAAATGTAACTCTTATGTAACACCAGATGGCAACGGCGTTGTTTTCCCGTGACCGGAACCGGAAATAAAGGGTAGGTAACACCTGGTTTCGCCTTATTTTTTTTATAGCTATTAGCAATATTTCTATACAACTAAGCCTGTTTGATTGACACTATTGTTACGTTCGCCCTGAAAATTAAATTTTTTTACATCCGTCATCATATACTATTTTCAGTATATGCGGTACTTGGTATTCTTCTGGGGTTGTCATAGATTAAAAAAATCGCTTTTTCTATTTAGTTCAATAATAAGATTCATAATTAACTAGCCTTTTATTATTATTAATTAAATCTTTTACAATATTCTAAAGTGAATCTTCTATATGTAAATTTCATATTGTAACAAATATTAAATAATACTTTAATAATGATACTTTCTTAAAATAACGAAGTTTTCATATTTAAATGTATAAAAAATGATTTTATATTTAAGTATACCTTTAATTTTAAAATAATTTCACATTTAATAAAAATTATCGAATTGCTCCTTAAAATTTAAATAAGCGTGAATTTTTTCAAACATGAAATATTTATTACTTTGCAATTCATGTAAAATAAAGATTCGTTTTTATTTCGAATGTGTAATTAAATTTACAAATTTTTATAATTATATCAAATAATAAAATTTTTATACCTATAAACTTTTGGTTATGAATTTCCATATTTGCATATTTTGCAATAAAAGACACTTTTTCTCTAAGCAATATAAACTTCTTAATGTTTTTGCATGGTCTCTATTTAATCATTCATGGAATTTCCTTATAATATTATTTTAGGGATAAATATTGCCATTAAATGTGTTTGATATTTTCTCAGAATGAATACAAAGAGTATTTATTTATTCTTCTTTATCTATACGAAATAAAAAGTGCAAGAAATGAAAAATATTTAAAATATTCTGTTAAATATAAATTCTTCTCTGGCATTTAGAAAAATCTTTCAAAAATTAATAAATGCATAGTTTTTGGAAATCTTTCTTTTCCTTCTTGGAATATTGTCTTTAATTGTAATTAATTTTTCTCAGTATGTTCATTATTAAAACGAAATTTTAATAAAATATTCAAGAAATATAATTCTTGAAAGTAATATTTTGTGAAATTATTATGTAATATTCACTAGACATGTCTGATATTATGTTTATTATGATGAACATGTTTGAAATTTTTTTTTACATTTGTAAAAATTTTATGATTTTTCCACAATAAAAAATTAATGATGATTTCGTAACAACTTCAATTTTTTTTTAATTTGGCAAAGTGAAGATGGTATTTTCATGGCTATTATGAAGAGAAATGATTTTAAAAATTCTATTCCGAATTGTTGATATGAGTACATTTCGACTAATCATAATGAATTTATAGCGCATAATTATATTAGATGCCGACCGATGGCTGAGTGGTTAGCGCTCCTGACTCCTGAGCTGTGGGTCCTGGGTTCGAGTCACGGTTCGGGCATAGATGTTACTTTCTTTCTCTGTTCTCTGTGTTTCTCTGTTCTTTCTTTCGTGATGATATATGAATGTAGCCTACCCTATAAACGGATTTGTGGTGGTATGGCGCGGGCAACGTTACTCTCCTCCTTGACTTGGTTCTCAGGTGCCCACTGGGTAACGACAAATGAGTAGCAGCCTCTGGCCTTGTTGTGGCATAGAGTTCGTCACCCAAGTGCCCGCCGTTGGAAAAAAAAAACTACATTAGTTGACGTTAATTAATCGTTTGTGCTGATTAGAACTATTGACTTTGCATTGTGGATAAGTTAACTGTTAAAATATATTTTTACGCTCATCATCATTTTAAGAGTTGATTTCATCAAATTGAGATTTTTGCTACTAACCGTGGATTAAATGCATCTCAACCAATCATAACAAGAATTTGCTTCATAATGATTGGTTGAAGTTAACCAATTGTTTGAGCTGACTAGAACAATTGACACCGCATAGTAAATAGGCCATTGTTTCAAGGCTCATCTGTATATCGACTGCTTATTTGTCTTCGAAATGTTTTCATATATTTAAGTATTGCCAAGAAAGAAACCCGGAAGACTGTCAAGAACTCACTCCTGTAGACATTGAATGCATTTTTGGTACATGAAGTCTAACTGGATTGGGTTTTACCATTTAGACTCTAAACAGAAAGATAATAAGCATCCACGACCTTGAAAAATAGGTGTTGGTTTTCTACTTTCTGCTAACACCGCTGTCACAGTGCGTGCTTGAAGTTTTTCCGGATTTCTTCCTTTGTAGTACATGAATATGGGCCACTATCTATAAAGATTCTTCCCAGAGTAATACTTTGTGGATGTTCAAATGCTTTTAGCCAGCTGAAAAGGAATGGCATATGCTGGCCAACCTTTGGTACAAACTAAACGCCTTTTATCTCGGTCCATTGTTAGAATGTTCTCTACACGATGTTAAATATGCAAGCTGAAGTAGGAATCGAATTTACGAGCTATTGACTTGAAGTTTAGAACACTAATCTTTCTACTCGGCCTGACAGACTTGCATACCAAAAGCTGAAACATGAGTTCCATCTCTTGTTATTCCACAATACCTGGTATCGAATCTGGGAAATTCCACTCTGAAGGCAGTATTACTAGTAAAAGACATAAATATGTTATTAAGAATTTAGTAATTTCGATATTTACTTATTAATATTAGTTAATAGCGTATACTCACTTTCAATTAAATCTTAAGGAATTTTTGGTAGTGAGTATTTTTTGTCCGTTTTCTTATCTGAGCAATTTTAAATTAAATTCAAAGTTTAAATGTTGGATTTCAACGGCTTTTGTGCTATCAATCTTAAATTTGACACCACGTCAATTTAATTTGTATTTAATAAGATATGTGTGTGCCGGCCACTGTATACAACCACAGTATTATTAATAATCACACACATATTTCTAAGCATGTGAATTTCTGTAATTCTTTTAGCGGATATTCGTAATTTAAAAGTCGTTGGATCGATAATTGATACAATTGTAATCAAGCTTGAACTAAGAAAAATAAGTACACATTTTTCTCATCAAGTAGTTTTAAATTTAATCCTTCATAGAGATATAATAATTAAATATTATATTTATATATAAAATTCTGTGGATCTTGGTTTAAATTCCAATTAAAAGATTTCAATGTTAATATATGCGAGACATTGTTATTTTATCTTCAGTTTTTTTGTGAGTATTTATATTTCATATCTTCATCAAACTTACGTATAGGTTTAATAAACTACAGCGTAAGCACGGATATTTTTGTGAGAAATTCTATGTATTCTATAAAAAACATTAAATTGTTATCGTAAAAAGATGGAAGATTGTTTGATCTTCAATTGCTCTGGTGGGTCTTGCCCATTCAAAATCTGTCACTTTCCCTGAGATGTGCTCATTGAACTAAGCCAAACTGTAACTGAATGGTCAATAGCCATCAATAGGTTGCTGGTTCGATTTCCACTTCTGGTAGAGATGTTTGATATGATTTGAAGTGATTTAAAACTGTAGGTTACGGTCAAATTAGTCTAAAAATTGCCGTAAACTACAAAAGTAACTGTTGCTACTTCGCATGGCATTATTTGGAAATCAATCCATATAAATAAGGTAGTTCATCGCATTACACGAATGTGAGAAATGCAGTAAAACAGAAAAAAACAATAAAACAATGTAAAAAGAATAACGAACAATTGAAATTGAACAGAAAAAAGTTTAAAAGGAACGAGCCAAATTAATTGTCGATAATTGTTTGCAGCTCACATGAGAGCTCTTGGGATTCTTTATTTAAACCTTTACACATTATAAAGTGGTCAGAATTCAAGATTCCTGTACCACAAATCGGACATGCTTTGGAAGACAATATTATCATATTATGTTGATGTTCTGCTAAACAGTCGTGTCCTGTTAAAATTCCAAAGTCTGCCTCTTTTCTTGGTTTTTTACCAAAATACTTCCATTTATCTTGTATGTTTTCCCATGTGATTTGCGTTTTGATAAATTGGTCTCATCATAGTAATTTATATCATTGTATTTTTCAATCACATATTTTTGAAGTATGACTAGTGCTACATGTGCTATTTCTTGGGACATAACGGCTCCATTTTTTGCTACAAAGTCCATATTTTTGTTACACGCTATACCAGTGTGACATGCGACTGAAAGAAAACCTTTGTAACTTTGCTCTAATTTGATGATTTACTGATCAATGATAATTCACCATTATTGTTTAGTTTAATGAAATGGGAATTCGTATGTACACCAAACATATATGCCTTTCAGGAGTAAAAATATTCGCTTTCGTTTTTGTTATTCACAATAAACAATTCTTAATCGAACATTTTTAGAATCTTAAAAACCAAGTAATTTTTTAGTATGCACTTGATTTCTGATTTGTTTGATAGTTGAAAGTGTATCCATTTTCAAACATTAGAATTTTTAATTCTTAGATCGCAATTAAAAATAATCCATGCTGTAGATAAAATGCGTTATGACGCTTTTAAACGTATTTCCGAAAAGTCACCCAAAAATAACCGTCAAAAAAACATTTTTGTTTAGTTTTCGGAATACTTCCATTCCATTTCATTTTATTTGTCCGTAGAAAAAAAAGACAACATTCACGCCAGTTTCCATTTTTTTTTTTGTTCAAAAAAATTTCAACTAAACACATACAACAACAAAGGAAAAATAGAAACACATATAGGCTCAAGTCTCAGGGAGGGAAAAAAATCCATTTAAAAAGAAAAAGCGAAACAAACAAACAAAAAATTGCCAGCACAAAAGAAGACGAGTGCGACTTCTTAGAATATATGCCATTTCTATATCGAAGGTCTTGCGCAAAACGCAAAATTGCTATTCTCCTAAAAACAGAAGGAAAAAAAAAGGAAAAAAATATAAATAACGTTGGATGAGAAACAAGAAAAAAAAGAAGGGATTTCTTGGAGAAAAGTGACGCTAAAATCCCTTATATATAAATATAACGTTACATATAAATATATATGTGTGTCCCATTTAGTAACTGTAACTGTACCGGAGGTATGCTTTACTGCAGTCTTTAGGTCGTCTCCTGAGCGTGGGGTATAAAACGATTTAATGTAGGAAACTTGGTGGAAGAGCGCATTTAGTTTGGAAGTAAGGGACACTTTTAGTTTTATTTATTCGTGCATTATTTTTTTTTCTTCTTTTTCTTTTATAAAGAGTGAAAAAATTCAGTCTGTTTAGGGAAGGAGGTCAATTTGTTTCGAATTGTGAGTATCTATGGCATCTGCTTGTGCTTCTCCTATTTTTGTGTGCTAAACCAAAAATAAAGAAATAAATTTTGGGAATTATTGTGTTCATTTTGAATCAAGTAGATGCTAATTTCTTTTCTAGAAATTATTCACAATTTTAATAATCAAGCATAAAAAGGAGCATTTGTAATTTATAAATGAATTAAATTAAATGTCAACTCTTCGAAAGTAAATTTAGTTTGAGATTAATTATATATACCTAAAATTAATATTCTTGATCAAGACACTTATGAATATATGGTTTAAATGATAATTAAATATTTCGCTTATTTTTCAATATGAAATTTATTAAAAATAAGCTTAATTTAGGCAAATTTTAATGTGTTTACTCATTCACACACACATTAGTGAAATATTTGTTATTTTATATATTTTTAGCTTATGAATAATTATCATAAATCAATGTAAATCAAGAGATAAATGCTACAACATTCCTCAAATAGTTTTACCAAGCTTATTCATTTAGTTTTAAATTACGCAGAATGGCGTCACATAAATTTTGTCTCCTATTATAAATGTCAATCTATCAAATTGTTATTATCGACTGCATCGTCGTTTAAATACCCCAGCTTACGAATTATTTAAATATCATGTTTTTTTCCGCTTTGTAATCTTTTTGAAGAATCTATATTTACATCTCCCTAGCGATATAAAAGGGCATGTCATATTCAAATAATAAGCGAGTCCTGAAGCCACTATTTTATCCCTTTAGTTAACAAGTTAAATTAACCAAATGTTGCATTTTGGATTAACTCAACCTAAATTATACACCAAACGATACGCAATTTTTGGTCATAGCAAAGGGACGAGATGAAGTATTGAGCTGGCTCTTTCTCTTCCCCACTCGAAAGATGGTACTGAGCTGGTAGACGATCGTTTTACTCTCTCGCCTTTGAATTAACAATTCCTGAGTTCGAATCCCAATTCGGACTTGGATGTGTGTGTAAACTGGAATCCACTTTAAATTGTAGGTTCTGGATTATGAGCAAAAAATGATCGTTGAGCGAAAAGCAAACGAAATCACTTGAAAGAGGACATTAGATTCTTTATATACCATGCATAAAACATTTCATTAACGCCTTTTATGGTTGGGGGAAAAATTTGAAAGATAGAGTCAGACTCAGCCAATCAAACTTTCGTATCTCCAAATTGCAAATAATTTGCTTAAGTAGACTCTCATGCTTTCAGATATTACCTACAGCTTCTAATGTTTGACTTCAGAGCTCCAACAGCAAATGACATCACTATTTGGTTCATAGAAACGTCTATTAAAAACAGACGATAAAAATTTATTAAAAACATAAAATAACTGTGAACACCAGCATGTTTCCCTGCATTTAGCCCAAAACTGGACACAGCAGATTTGATGGATATTGCTTAGGAAAACTGGTTGAGTCTTCGTCATTTAGAAGCATAGAGCAGGCAAAAGACCCCCAACACTCTACCTGCTATCCCCAGAGGTATTATTTCACTTGGAAGACATTGCACCCACGAACCTATTTAACGAACCTAGCTGTCTTTAATGATCTCGATGGATCTTGAATTAAGTCTAGAGCCAAACTCACTACTTTCCTATACTGAAAGCAACGCCTTTCCCGACCATGTCTTGTTTCCTTCACGCAGACCGTTGCGGCCCCACATGATGAACTGTACCAACAAATTTGTGATTAATGTCCCATGATAATGAAGTGCCTCCTAATTTTAAATTGTGGTCAGTTGATGAAGTCAATGCTTGGCAATCTTCTTCTGTTCTTATCCTTGAAGGACACTTATCGGGTACAGATGGAAATCTTAATCCTTCTTTTTAATGTTTTGCTATTATTGAGGGAGTTTCCAGCTTCTGTTCAAACAATTCGATTTTCATACATTCCTCCATACTGGTCTTTCTGGAATTGGCAAAGAACAACAGCTGGATTTTCAAGTAACCAATAAACAGAGGAGAGGAATTGAAAGGGAAGAAAATTATAGATTTTATTTTTCTGCTTTTTTTAAAAGAGTGAAAAATTGTATGATCACAGAATAAAAAACAATTTTTTTAAAAAACGAAGAACTTTGAATATAAAATAAATGTAAACACACATTGTATATAAATTTATTCTATAAATTATAGAAATGAGTTTAAAACATAAGCACTTTATTTGTACACCAAAAAATAATACAGTTTTAACAGTATATATATTTAAATATACTCTCTCGTTATGGATTCAAGATTCGTTGCTTTTTATTTAAATCAGAAAATTCTGGTTTTGTTATTAAAATTTCGCTTGCTATGTTTTTATTCCAAATTTAATCGATATATTTTTATGGAATTGCAAAATGCATTAAATTTTATTTGAAATATAAATATTTGAATTATTTTTTGGTGCAAGCTTTTTTTCGCATTTAATTCTAAATATCAATATCTTAATATGATAAACTATATCAAATATTTTAATTTATAACTCTCATCTCATATTTTCTTCAATAGTTTTACATTTTCATGAACAAAATATATATACTTTGATTTTTCATATATTTAATTTTTTTCATTTTGATATATTAAACATTAAATTTTCTAACAACACTTGAACTGTAGGACTAATTAAATGTGTGCATGTACGTAATGTTTTGCTAATTACGTTTTTATTCTCTTAATTGGAATTATTTTCATTGAATTGCTAAATATATCATGACATAAATAGATTAATTAAACTAATCATTTTAATTCAATATTTATTTCATAACTTCAGTCAAGCTCATAGCTTTCATAGCTTCAGAAATCCAAATTTTTAAATAATTAAAAATTTCCTTTTTTATTTGTTCACTTTCTTATGTTGATGCAATAAACATTTAAATTTTCTAACATATTTAGAACTATGTGACTGACGTAATCATATGCACATTTTGCTTCCTACGCTTTTATTTTCTTGACTGCAATTTGTTTTTATTTAATTTAATTTCTAAATATCATTACATAAATGAATAATTAAAATAATTTAACTTGTTATTTAATAATTTAACAAATTGTTTCCAATCGAAATCCAAATATCAGGAATCAAATATTTTGGATTTTCATATATTTTGTTCATATTCTCTTGTTTTGGTCTATCAAACATTCAATTTTCTGACAATCGTAGATGTATATATGACCACAAATGAATGTATGTATAACCATAACATTTCACTTGATAATCTTCATTTTTCTTGATCGAAAATTGTTTTCATTTAACTAATGATTAATACTTTAAAATAATTAAACTAATTTTTTATTAATTGTCGAACTTTTAATTTTCATGAATCAAATATTTTGATTCATATTTTTTTCATAGTGTTATTTTAATGTATTAAATATTAAATTTCCATTAATCATAGAACAATATTATTATTTAGTTATATTATATTAAATAAATGAATATATCTTAAAATACAGGAATATTATGTACATAATATATAATATTAATGTATTTTAATATACATTACAGCTTATTTGCAACTTTTTTGTGTATTAGATTGAGAGCTTTTTTTCATTTATTTGTTAAGCATCAGTGATTAAATAATTTAACTATTTTAACTGAATGGTCATTTATTAGTTTCCATAATTTTTTTATATGGTAGTTCATATTTTCATAAATGAAATAATTTGGTTTTTTATGTGTTTTATTTCTGATATTTTTGATGTTAAATATTGCATTTTCTAACTACCATAGTAATAATATTTCAAATTTTAATGGGTTTTTTTTTCATTAATTTTTGTATATAAGTACGAAAGATTTTGGTGTTAATATCAAAGTATTTATCATGATTTCGTTCTTTCTTCCTTTCTTTTTTTTGCAATTTCATCTTTTCATTTTATTGATTTATTTGTTTATTTTTCAAACAATCGAATTTTTAAGTCTCAGATTCAAATGCTCTTACGGGAATGTTTTACTTTTTTATTATCATTCGCATTTTGCGTAAAGCTTTCTTTTTTAACGCCTCAAGACCAGATACGAAATTGAAAAATGTGAGATAATTACACTTGTCATCCCGGAATTTTAGGAAGCAAAAACTTGAAACCGAAAAAAAAAATGAATCCTGTCAAATTTCATAACTTTAGAAGCTTTAACCTAGCAGTAGCATTTCTCGTATAAAAAAAAATCGACAGCATGTTTTCTGAAAGGAATCGTAAATTAATTTTTCTATCTTGGAGTATTTTTTTATGAGACATTTTGTCGAAAATGTTTTTTTCTTTGCTTCGTCAAATTTTTAGTTTTGGAATACTTGTGCTTATTTTTTTTAAAAAAAAAGAAAATACATATAAATATTATTTTTAGAGAGATTTGTATTTTTAAAATGCAATAAAAAGAATATCAAAATAACGAATTGGAAAAAAAAGTTTCAACTGAACTCATATTAATTAAATTATATAGCAATCTAGCTGAATTGAATAAAAAAATGTCTTTCAGGATTCGGATTTGAATTTTATATGCATGTTTATGATTTTCTTTTTTTAATTTAGAATACCTTTCACATTTTTTAGCTTTAAATATTTATTGTTTTCCTGTAATTTATTACTTTCATTACAAAACTAGTGTTTTAAAGTGATTGAAAAACTATAATTAATGTATCACTGCCTTACCTGTTAAAGTATATAATCTGTTTATATCTGTTAATTTGTGATACCTATTAATATGTAACAGGTATCACAAAAATTATTTTTCTTGGATATATTTTGTTTTAATGTTATATTTTCCAACTTTTATGCTATCTATAAAATTTTCTTGCAATTGTTTTGTTACACTTAAACGTCCCTCATAATGAACATTTGTATTTACAGAGAACTTCTGTTTATAACGAACACTACGAATTCTATCTACCTATGTTACAGCGAATTTCTCTAACATTCTATATTCTATTAACATTTTATTTAATGTGATATTTTCCACTTAGATTAAGATACACTTTCAGTAAGATTATTTTTCGGATATAGTGTACCTAATTTAACACATTTTAAGATTTCTATTCAATTTTGAAAATTTACTTTATTTAGAAAGTATTTAATAAAGAGAGTAATTTTTGTTTTTATAAATCATCTTCGTGAAAATTCTGTTATAATTGTATATTATTTTTTTATAATTCCATTTATTATTTTTTATTTATTATTAGAAAATAACTGAGATTTTATATTTCCTTGGGGGTGTTGCATTTTAAATAGCCTGCAGTTTATATCTGCGATTCATCGCACACAAATTTCAATATACCTGATAGAATCTTCAAAGCAAACGATAAATTGAATATGTATAACGATTGCTTGTGTAAATATTCTTTGCTCTATGTAGAAGTTATATAATTGAGATTCATCACATCTAACTGTCAAATAAAGGACTAAGTCTTATAACTAGTTGAAAGCAAACGATAACTGTATGCATTATTTTCTAAATTGTAGATTTTTTTTTCAAAATGTATAAATAAATAATGAAACTTTTGTAATATTACTATCACTTGAAAGAGTTCGAATTTTTAAAAAATTTATTCAAAACTTTTTTCCAAACTACTTAGGTAGATATTCAACTACCAAAATAATCGTTTGTGCATATAAAAAATCGTATTTTCATACTTATTAGTATTAATAAGTTATGTAAATATGGTAGTTTAAGGTATCAAACTATTTGCGTTTAAAATTGTAAGTTGAAGCGCTTTAGAAAAATACTAATCTTAATGTTATTTTTCGATGAAATAATTATAACCTTAAATATTTGTTATACCATGTTATTTGTTTGTTGCTAAATATGGTGTTATCTTAAAAAGTTCAATCTTTCAAGAATGAGATTTATAGAAGTTAACTGACATAATTTATTTCTTAAAATTATTATATCTTTTCAAGAAAAACTTCTTATAAATTATAAGAACTGAATTTTTCCGACATTCGTTCCATTACTTAACTTGACACATTACCCAATACGACACAAATTAAACTTCTTGGATTATTTTTTCTTTATGCAGCATCCTTCGCACAAACCAAATGTAATCAAATGTAATTAAGGCTTTCATAAAATAAAGTTAACTTTCTTTTCTAAGATAATTTCAAAGAGGATTGAAAAAAATTCTAAAATAACTATCAAAGAAAGAAGATGCAGGGCATATCGGTGAAAGTTATGAAGATTTTTTTGTTATAGTTGTCGAACATTTATCTAACTCAGCATTGTTAGTTAATATTTCAATCCCGAGTTTCTTCTCGAGTATTTTTCTCTTCTTTTTCTTCAAAGAAAAGCAGCGAGTAATACCATTTTTTACACATATCTTTCATTTCGCTCAACTTTTCCATCCTGCAAAGCAAGTGGTAGGTAAAATACTTCAGAAGAAGAAATCACTTATACCATAAATTTTGAGGGAAAAAAAACCCTTCCAACTGAGAAGGGAACGTCAAGTCTTTTTGGGGAACGGGTAAATTGTCTTAGGACTTATTAATCTTCATTTCTTCAAGGAGAGAGAAGTGAAAGTTTCTTTTCTACCCCCCCCACCTTTTTTTGTACTGTTCTCGATGAGTGCCATTTAGTTTTCTTTTTCTCTTCTTTTTTTTTTCTCTGATATCATCAGGAATTTTTCTCGGTCTCATCGTGTTCTAATTCTGCTTTTCAAGCGAAATCCATCGCGCACTTGAGTATGAAAGTTGGGGGGGAGGGCTGGCAAATGAAGATGCGGATGAGGCAAAAAAGGATAAAGGGGTGGTGGTGGGAGAGGATATAGATTTTGTACTTCGTCTACTAGTGTATTTTGTTCTTCACAAAGTAATCAAGCTATCACTGTTAAATTTATTCATTTTTTCTCTCGTTTTCCTTTGCAATATTTCCTTTTTTATTTCCTTCGTACTCTCGGCCCCCTGTTTCATCATTAAGAAATATTATAAGTCCACCCTCTGCAACTTCATCAATTTCGTGAGAGTGGGGTGGATGAGATCTAGCATCTCGCCATTAATATCGTTCTCAGCCTATTGATTTTTCTAAGTAACATTTTTCGGAAATTTTTTTGTTTGTGTGTGTTTTAAAAAATGGAGGGGGTGGTGGAAGGGGGAGGCACTTAAATAAATCGAATTTCCTCCCATAATTTATTGGACTGCCGAAATTCATTTATGGGGAGGGAACAAAAACTTTTTTCAGGTTGCGTTGAAGATTGATTAACTTCTTCTTATGCTGGTTGATGATTTGATACTCAGATTAAATTTCGATTTTGAAACGATTAGAGAAGTATCGAAGAATTACATCAACATTAACTGTCAGCATTCCATTATTGCCTTGTATTTATGTAAATAAGACAAACACTCTGTTTTGAACGAAACCTCCACTGTTTAGAAAAGAGTGTTTTATTCGCCTAGCTAACCATCTCCCTTCAAATGAAGACGTGATCCTTATGCTTTTTCATTTCTTAATTTTTGATTTGCAAGGTTTGATTGTATTGTATTAACTATTATTAATTATTGTATTAACCATTTTCAAATCATGTTTTATGTATATTGTTGGCACGTATATTTTTATCAGCTTTTGTGCTGGTTATGTTGCCAAACATATATTTGTGTTTTGGTATTTTATTTTATATATATATATATTGCACCCGCATAGCAAAAAATAAAGTAGATATAATTTGCAAAAAAATATTTTTTTGTTGATACTGATTATTATTTGCAAACAAATGAACCATACATCAATTGAAAGTCCTTCTTCTACAAGCTATTTCTCAAATATTGCTGTAGCATCCTTATAACAGATGCCATGGGATTCTTCAAAATATAGAAAAGAATTTTATTAACGCTTTCTTTTCAAGCTGACAGTTTACTTCTGTGTGTGAATGATATGAAATGAATATTTATATATCATTAGCAGAGGCGTTTCATTGTTTGTGACTTTTAAAATTTTAACATGAAGAAATATGTCAGACAGAGAATTTTCGTTTTTAAATTTAAAAATATATTTTCGAGTTTTCAAACATACTGTCATGAGTTATAATTTGATCTGACTTTTTTTTCTAAATCTACGTCGAACACTTTACAGCAAATCTTGTGTTTCACCTATATCATACTTAATTACATCTCAAAAACACAAAGTTTTCTTACACGCATATGCCCAGAAATTTCACTCACTGAAAAACACTGTTCTAATAATACTTATTTTGAAAAGCGAATATTTACTTCGCAATTCAATCTCTTCGCATAGCAGTTTGATTATGTTTTAACATTGCTATAATTATAGCGATTCTGAAATTACTAAGCTTTGAGCAAATTACTGAACTTGACTGAAGCTTAATATTGCTATTTTATTAACAAGGTACCTTTTAAAGAGGCACTTTATACTACGATTTAATTCATTAAAATTCCCTAAAGTGCACTTAATTTTTCACGTGAGCAAATAGAATTACATCCCATACTGTAAATTGATTATTTTAGAAAATTACATTTCGGTTGCTATTAATTTCTTCGAAATTTTTCCTTTGGTGATATTACTAACTAACTTAACTGTAACTAACATTAATTTTACGCATAGCATTTTTAAAATGATGTGATATTAATAGCAGTTATTCAGAAATTCAAATCAAAATATACAAAAATTTGATTGCAGATTTGCAAACGATTTTATAAACAAAAAATTTCTTTTTAAAATATTTCTTTAAATATACTGTACACTTTCTATTCTTTCTTTTAGGCTTATTTTCACTTTCTATTTAGTACACTTTCTATATTTAGGCTTTCAGAATAACATACATTTTGATAATATTCCAAGTATTATTCAGCATGAATTTCTCCAAAAATAAATCCAAAAGTAAGCTCAGTTTAATGTCTCGTTATCTTCCAAGAACTATTTTGCTTTTCAACATCAAATAGATAGTCTGTCCTGTGAGAAAATAAAACTTTGAGGCGCTCAAGCGCATGGCGACAAAATTGCAATGCATTGATCCTGATAGTTGAAGAATTAAAGATGACGCCAAAAAAAGGTTTCTGAGAGTAATTAGCGAATTTGGCGTAATAACTTTCAAAACTGAGGAAAAGAATGTCCTATTAATAATAATCATATCCTTCTGCTTCGCTTATTTAATGACTGACTCGAAGCACTCGTACTAGCTACTCCAGGGAAACGGAAAAAATGTTCTTTTCTGATACTAGACGATGCCTATAAAGGTTGAAGGGCTCGATATATATATAATATATATATTTCTTTTTTTTATTTCTTTACGGTGGAAACTCCGCCTACTCCCTGTATTGGGCCTGCATGAATAGCTTCGCTGTCAGAGTCAGAGACTCTATGTGAATGCTAATATGGCATCTGGTTGTGTTGGGACGATATCTTTCTGTTGGTTTTTCTTTCATTTCATTTTTTTTTACTTGGACCCGTTACTGTACGTTATGAGTGTTATTTTTCTTAAACTTTTCGCTTTCTACGGATGGTATTTTTTTTTATTCGATTTCGTTTCGTGTAACAGGGAAAGTTGTTCTGCATTTTTTTCTTTTTCCTTTTGCGTGGAGGAATATTCTGCTACTGGTAATAGTAAAAAATAATGGTGATGGTGTTTATTGTTTTGGCTTTATTTTGTGAAATACAATATGGAAATTAATATGTATTGTATTTTTTCCGGTTGTCTGGGTAAAATTGATTCTAAACTTTATAGGGTTAATTTTAAACTTTGACGAGAGTCATAAGGTGATGCATTATTTATTAGATTCATTAAGTTAATTGTACTTATTTTCGCTATTTCCCCATTTTTTCAAACACAAAGAGTCTTTTTTACTTGTCAAATCGAAAATTAATGAATGGTTTAATTTTTCATATTGATTATATATTTATATATGCTAGATTAATATTTATTTTACGTCATTTAAAAAATATAGAATTTTTTGCATGATATTTTAGAAAATAGTCATTTGTTTTCATTTTTGTTACATTTTTATGAAAATGATTATAAATTATGAAAAAAATAACTGATGCTTGTTATATGCATAGAAGGAAGCTTTGAATAATTTAGCGCTATTTTTTGTGTGTAGTTTTGGTACAATATTTTTCCGTCAAACACTTACTAATTGTTCGGAAAACAGCTGAATCAAAATTCAGCTGCTTTCCGTACAATTTTAATGCTTATGCCAAAATAAGTCCATTTCTCTTCGCTACTGTGAAGGAAACAGCAAAATGTTCGCAATTAAATCAACAATATATAGAAAGAATTCAACGTATAAGCAACAAAAAATTAACAAATTAGTAAATGCTTTACATAAATTAGAAGCATTAGAAGTTCTATTTAATTGATTTAAATTTATTACTAGTGTCTTGCGTTGGATTGTTTTAATTTTTGTTATTAATTTGACCAGGTATTCGAATGTAACAGAACAACTAATATGATCAATCATGTTCTAGCATTTATTCTCATAGTATATTTATTTAAATATCATCCTACTTTATAATTAATATTTTTTCTTGAAAATTCTGTGCTTTATAGCACAAAATTTTAATATTTAATATATATATATATATATATATATATATATATATATATATATATATATATATATATATATATATATATATATATAACAGAATATTTTGGAAACTATGACATTGAATTAAATAAATAATTGGCAAAAAAATCAGCTTCTCAAATAACCAAAGAATTGCAGAGAAAATATTAACAAATACATTTAAAAATCCTTTAATCAAAAATACAGTAACCAAAAATAAATCACTTGATAGAATGACTTTAATTATTTCAGTCAAAGGTCAACTTTCTGCAGAAAAAAATTCCTGGAATAAATTAAATTGAACAAATTAAATAAGCTTGAATTCCTTTATTGTTTCAGAACATTTACCGATGCTAATTTAGTTAAAAGAATTTCTTCATTTCTTTACAAATGAATTACCTGCGTTATTTATAAACAATGGGAAATATCATAGCTCAAGAGAGACTTACCTTAATATTTGCTTAAGAAATATGTTTATGTTAGGGAAATCTTATAATATCTATCCCTGTTATCCTAAACAAACAGTCAAATCACATGATTATTTTTTATTCTTTACCAATGCTACCTTAGAGATGGTTAATAAGATTTTTCCTCGGGATAAAAAAAAATTCTGTGCTCCTATCGATTTTTCCTTATTTTTCTGGAGGCTGAAGTCTTTATTAGGGATTAGATTTAAGAAACAGCATTTCATCAAAAGTCTTTTTATCATGAAATAATTACTTAAATAGTTTCATTGTTTATTCATTTTTCCAAGCAAAATTGGTTATGGATCCTTACCTAACATTTCGTTTTAGAAGTAAAGGTCACACATCTTCCCACAAAAAAGAAAACCCTTTTCAAATATTCATTTTTTTTTAAAAAATTATTTGTTTGTTTTTAATTATAAGATTGTTTTACATTTTTTGTTGACTCTAAAATTTAAAAAAAATTCTAGTCAGCTTCTCTTGCCAAAATTTCCGTTCATTGAATTCCTAAGGAAATACACATTCAAGAAGCATAAATGAATATTTTAAGAAGATCTTACAAGTGAGAATCTTTCAGATCCAAGTGCCTTTGGTCCTCATATAAACCACTTCTTCATATAGTTAATAAAGACTTTACATATAGTTTTTGTTTTGAGGACTGACTGGTCATTGCTGTTTACAGGACCATCTCTATAGAATCAGAGTGATGGATTTCCCAAATTGTGCCGTGTGTCTCTCTGATCAATCAATGATTTTTGAACATTTAAATAACTGTACCATATTTTCTTAGTGTGGGAACGTCATCATCAAGAAGTATTTGAGGGCCCTTGAACACAAACGGCTTTTGAGATAATCTTCGCCATTAAAAAAAAATATATTGCTTTTGAAAAGATTGACATTTAAGAATATGAAACATAAATATAGAACTCTCAAGATCTTTTTCCTAAAATTTTTTTGTGGAGAAATCGCCAATTTGTCTGCCATAATCATTGAATATCCTGATACAATGTAAACATCGGTGATTGTAAATTTTGTTAACTTAAAGATTCGCTGTTAATTTGGCTTTTGATCACTTTAGTTTATCATTAAAAAGTATGTTACACTTATTTGTGTTATATTGTTAAGTGATAGAATAAAAATGAGTATTGCATTAGTCAAAAATACAATAGTCCGTTGCTGTAACTATTAACAGAATATATGAAATAGGAATTATGTAAATGTTTCGTTTATATTATATTGTAAAAGAATTCGATTTGACTGTTTAAGCATTTAATCTGTTAGTGAAGATTATTATCAAAGACACATTTTGACTTAATTTCACTTCTCAAGTTTTACATCTTACTATGTATAGAGTATTTATATTAAATTATGTGTTATTATATTAATTATATTATATTGTGCCTAGTTAAGTTATCTTTGAATGAAAAATAAAGTTTTTCCTCTTTACTTTTCATGATTCTCTTGAGTCAAAAATTTACCTTTATTTTCTATTTACCTTTATTTTCTATTTGAAGAAAAAATATATATATCGAAAGAGCAGGCAACCCATTCCCCGTGCCTAACTCCCTATAAACACATAGCAATACTCATTATATCTAGGGACGAAACACACAAAACTCGCCATCCCCATCTACTTCGCATCTTTGTTACCGATAAAGAAAAAGATCTCGACATCGTCATAAACCCCTTTTCGCAGGCATTATCCCGTTGACGATTTCTCTTCCTTGCAAACCCAGTGAAACACCTCCTTTATTACTGGAATCTCCCTTTCTGCAGCATAACAGCCCTTTCGCAGTCGGCCATCCGGAATCTTTGCCAGGACCCCGGTCGCGACCGGCCCTAAAAATAACTCTCACTTATAATAACTCCCTGCTGGGAAATTAATGCCGGGGCTCTTAAACTGATTCCCATTAGGTCGCTCCCTTTTCTAGCAGGTAGGATGGGCGATATATATGGGGATGGGGCAATGGAGGAAATGAAGTATTCAGGGGGTGGGGAAGTATGTAGCAGGACAGGAAAGGGTGTAGGTGGTGATTCCGAAAGAGATCGCGGTTGACAATGGACTTTAAAAGCATTTGATGCATGGCCGGTCGGTTATACTTCCAGATTTTATGGCCGAGAGTGTGAGTTATAACTCAGTGGACACACTCTGGAATGGGCGAGAGCTTGAATTAAGTTGGGTAGTGTTTATGAGGACTATGGCCGGAAATGTTTCAGGGTGGACGTTTGGAACTTATCAGCAACCCTGCGAAAGCTATTTGTTTTTGTATTGCAATAATTCTGAAAACGAAATGCATCACTCTGATTCTCTCACGAGAAGATTCTACCTGATAAAGAGTATATAAATGGCTGTTATAAAATTCTTGACAAATTTGAAAATAGTTACTTATTAATAACAATGTATACACTCGACAGAGAAAGTAGATGAGTATATGTAATAAGAAAAGGAGATGTGCTTTTAATAAATCGTTCTAACTCTGAGCTGTAGTTGTCAAGTGGTAATGAAAAATATTTGAAAAATTTCCTTGAATCTGTACCTTATTGTACGGTTCTCTGCGAACAAGTTCTGTTTCTGAAAGCCAGAAGGATATAATTGAAACTACATAATTCAAATTGTAATAGATTGAAAAGGTGTTTGCGTACAATTTATGAATGTATTCACGTATAGCCACGATTGGTCTTGTGTGCTAATACCTGATTCCTGTCAAGCCAAGTATTAGAGGTCTTTTGCAAGATCCCTTCTTCTAAATTACGAAGTCTCTCCCTTTGCTGCTTCTACACTACTGGTAGGGCTCAACTCTGGGCCTAGGTACCGGGAAGCCTGCTGATGCAACAAAATTAACCAGTGATCTTGAAACTTGAATTACTTATGTAAAAATAATACCTCGAAATAGATATATTACAGAAATTTTAAAGTAAAAATATTTTCTGTTGGGATTTTTTTTTCGTCAGAGTATTTATATCCTGCTGTAAAAAGGATTATTTTCTTACTATATTCTGCAATATATGTAGCTGTATTCATAAATTTCGCATATATTTGTAAGAAAAATTAAATTAACAATTTGTCTGATTTCCAATCCGAACAGAAAGAATAAAATTTAATTGTAGAAAAAATATGAAATGTGTCGTTTTTAAACGTATGAAACTTATTTCTCGTATCTTATTTTTAACATGTGAAGCTTAAATTTAAATTATAATTAAGAATATTTTTCAGAAAAACAAAACTTTTATCATACTTAATTCAGAAAAAATAAAGATTTTATTAAACTAAAAATTATATGTATTTAAATGTCAAATGTTATTGTGACAAAACTTAAATAAAAAAATTAAAATATTGTGACGAAGCTCACACTATAGCTTCCCGTACAAAAATTCAAACTAGAAAAAACAGTTCTGTGAATGCTTAATTAAAAGCAATTCAATGTATTTTGTTTACATTTTTAAATCATTCTTATCGATAATATGCGCGGCATATTCTTTTGTTCAAAAAAATGCCTGTTAGTTTTTAAAACAAAAACTCTACATAAATAAGTAACTTATATCAAATTAAAATAAAAATAATTAGAATGTAAAACATTCGTTGAAATTTTTAAAAATAAACATTTGTCAAAACTCATTGGGAACTTTCTTGCGAAAATTGTACTTTGAAAAAAAATGAAAGGAGAACAAAATCTGTAAGCTGTTTGCATCAAATAATTCATTACTTTGATTTCTTTTCTGAACAGTTTTATTCGCAGTTGGAGAACTTAAGTTGTATATTTATCATGCTTGTTTGTCGTAAAAAGTTTTCATAATCTATCTGCAAGCTTTGTATTCCTTTTTAATCTTTAAATACTACAAAATATGCGAATTAGACACATGAAAGAAACGCGGCCAATTCTAGCTTAAGACACGTATATATCGCTGCTGCATTTGATTACATTTTTACAATGCGTTGCTACTAGTAAACAAATACTGGCAACAAAACCCTCAGGGCACAAATACTACGTGGTAGTTCCACCGACTTAAATTTTACGTTTTCGCGGATTTTATTCTATTTACGCGCGAAAAACTTTTCCTTTCCTTATAACCGCACACACAAGAAAGTATTTTACTTCTCCATTTTTCTCTCCCTCTAATGCCGGGAGCTGTTTCGGGTTGCTATTTGGTATGAATGTATTGCTCTAGTAATGTATAAATAAAATATGAGGCTGTCGTCCTAGAATATCCTGGTGTAATTCTCCCCCCCCCCTCTCTACTATTTAATATCATCCACTGTCGGAGTGTTGGGTATTGAATATGTTTGTTGTGCGGTTGTTTGTTTATGATTTTCTTCCTTTTTTTCACCGCTCCTGTCTCGCTTTTGTGATAGATTTGTTTAGTCGGAATGGAATTTCGGTAGGAAATTAAAAATCGATAATCGTAGTCGTAATCGATAAATCGGGTCGTTTTAAATAGATTTGAAAGTAAAGAAAATGGAATGCGCTCGTTTTTTTCTGTATGAAAATTGGGGAGATTGGATTTATTCACTTAATTTAAATGTTAGTTTGTTTAAATTCGTATTTCTGTTGTTATCGATTTCAGTTTATATGAAGTTCTAAACTATATAATTTGCTAAATTTTTAAGTATATTTTTGTTTTAGAGTATATGTTTTATATATATAGTAATTTTGTATTGAAAATTTCTGCTTCATTAAAAATTTTATTTAACATTATTGTTATGGGCATAATTCATGCTTAAAGTATAATTCTATAATGAAAGAATAATGCTATATATATATATATATATATATATATATATATATACTGTGTGTGTGTGTGTATATATATATATATATATATATATATATATATATATATATATATATATATATATATATATATATATATATATATAATCCTCTGAACGTATAATTGTATATATGCTTCTCCATTATGTATATGTATGAGTATATTTTATCTCTCAGTTTAGATGTATCTAATCCTGCTGTACTTCTGCATACACACACACCTCACTATTCATAACACATGTAATATTGTACCTTATCCTACCATCTATAAGGATCTAATCATGAGCTTTTTTATATAATTTCTATACATATATAAACTTTATACATCTTATATTTTATATCTAGCTCTTATTTCAAAGTTCCTAAACATCTAATTTTGTGCTTTACTCGCAACTTATATGTAAGTAATCTTGTACATACATATAAGATGTCCCCTTTCGATCTCTTAATTTAAAAAAATATGTTCAGTTAATTTAAGTAACCTTTAACATATATAAGAAATGTTTTTTATGCATTGTATTATAAATATCAGGAAGTTAATCCGCTCGAAACGTATGCAACATGATTACGATAAGAAATAGAATCGAGTATCATTTGAGCGGAAACAAAGGCAATAAGATGCTTAGGGTAATAAATGTTACCCATAATATCAGTGGAAGTTTCGTAGTATATGTAATATGATTGCAAATCATTTGAAATATTATCAAAGAAATGAGCACATTGTTCTATAGTGTTTTTAGAATTGCCATTAATCATTTGTTTCATTACAGTGACTATTATACTCAATGAAGAGAATTGATTTATAAATAGCAATTGAAATAAGGACAATATTAATGATTAGAAAAATTCAGCCCAATCAGAAAATTTTTTATAATGAATATTTTATAGAGCTTAATTTATACTCTAACTAGCGATATAAATTTGAAAAATGTGCTGATCTTATTCGCAAACGATTATAAATCAAAACATTATCTAAACATATATTTGACTACAATATAAAAACCACAACAAAAATAAATTTTATTTTTATATTTATTTTATGTAAGTATTTATTTTTTTTTTTTGGCCAGTTTGTGACTTAGAGAACGATGATGTTCCTTTATGGAAATGATAAACTGATTTGAATTAACACAAAATAACTTTTTATAAATTATTCAAGAATTCTTCTCGACTCAAAGATATATTAATTATAATATAGAGTAAATCATTAAATATTTCATTATAAGGAATATTTTTTAAGTCTCAATGAAATTTCATTTAGCTGTCTTAGGAATTTCCAAAATAAATGTTTAAGAAATATTTTCTAAAGCTATTGATGTTAAAATATCTAATCGTTAATAATGACAAAATATGATATATTTTCATTCAGTATTATGTAATATGAAATGTTTCCATTACAACGAATTCATTTTACTTGCTCTATAAACATGTTATGATGGGATTCTCTTTGTGCAATTTATAATATCTTTTATATTTCTATTCTGAATTAAACAACATCCCAATTGAAATCATAATCTGTGCCTTCCGCAGATAAAAGTAAACTACGAAGACAACATTCCAAGTACCACCGAAGACTAATAAAGTACTAAGACTCGAATAAAACTAGCCACGTATGCTTGGGGGGAGAGTCGTTTTCGTGTCGATTTGCTCAGACGATCACCCCTTGTCAGCGAAAACAACGCATTCTCCACAAGCGGCGTTGTCCGGCGACGAAGTCAGTTCCATCTAGTGCATGTAATTGGAACTCTAATAAGTATCCATGCGCCCGGGTTGTTGACGTAGGCACAATAGAAACGACACCGGAAAATGAACAAGGTCCTTTATTAGGCGCAAGTGTATTAACGTAAGTGCAGGGGCCTTCTCATTCGGGCTCCATATCGCTGGAGTGTACGCCTCCGTGGAGCCTGACACGGAGTCCTGCAGATTATATGCTTCACTCCCCCGCACCCATCCGCAGTCCCACCATGGGTGTTTAATATTTTAATTATAACTCCTTCCACTTACTAACGAGCTAATGAACGTCGGCGATTTCATTCTGCATTTTATTGCTTGAATTCGGACAATTCCTGGTGATTTGGAACTTTATATCTGTCTTTTCTTGGACAGAGATGTAATTAGTGATTATATTTGTGCTGATACAGATGACAAATCTTTCCTTCAAAAGGTTCGCTGTAATTATGTGTTTTAAATAACTAATGTTAATGATACTATCCTGTATTTAAATATCTTTATTATTAATGTAAAAGTCTTATTAAGCGTTTGCATGAAGTTTCTTTCGTAAAATGAGAATATAAGTGGAAATCAAAGTAAGTGGTATCACCTGAAAAGTCATACGAGAAAGTGAATAATTTTACAAAGAAATGGAGAAGTAACGAGACAAATCGGCTTCTCTACACTAATTTTTTTTATTATATAATGATAATTGTATACGAAATAATACAAAAATCACTTCCATGCTCATACAAGTATACAAAAAACATTATTGGATAGAATAGAACAGAGTTAAATAGAGAGTTAAAATGCCAAATCTTGGAAGAACTTAAATTCCTCTATAGTAAAAATATTTCCGCCAGTCCTCCCAATACTTCCGGTAGACTTCGAATTTTTCGATTTTTGGAATTTTATCATTAATTTATGATTTTTAAATGATAGTAAGATAAGAGTTGGAAATGTTTCCTTCTCATTAAAATTACTCTTAGCGAAGATAAATTTGTTTTCATATGTGTTGTCATGTCATTTATATCGCCCATTTTCCAAATTTGTCCTCAAATATTTTGCCCGTTTCACCAATGTGTCACCAACTAAAGTTAATAATAAATTTAATTCAAATTTAATAGTTTTTTCATTTGAAGAAACGTTTTTAGCTTTAATATTGTGAGTAGTGTTACTTAGTGCTTCATTAACCATATTTAATGACTCTTTAGACCGCTTTTTTTCTGGCAGCTGTCTTATTTGAAAATTTTCTCTTGGAGTATGATAGAAATAACAATATTTATTCATATATTATTGCTATATTGTCAATCAGATATAACGTGTGAACATTTAATTAAATGATTTTTTAAATTTAAATGCAGGTATTATTTAATAACAGGTATAGAATGCGTTCCTTGGGAAAAAAAATAAGAGATTCGATCGAATAACTGATAAACACCCAATAAATGAATATTGCATTTAGCCAAGGCTGCGTAATGGGGTGTTTGCTTGGAACTTCACAGGTTTCCAGTCTCAAAAAGTGTGAATGCACCTCACTATTTATGAATTCTGAAAATAAAGATGCGTAAATACAGTTAAAAAAATAACTTAGCTTTGTGTTCTTAAATGATGCAGCGAGTGTTATCTATAATTGAAATACCATTTCAAAAATGGGATGTAGAACTTTGTTTTTTTTTATTGGTTTTAAAATGAAAATGTATCATTTTTTTATTTTGTCCTCATTTTCATGATCAAACACCCCTCCTTTTCATTTCGAATCATTTCAGTTGCATACAAATTCTGGAAATAACACTGCCCTGGAATTTTGAATTCTTCCCGTCCTTTTCCGCGTAAATTCCGCAGCCATTATTTACACTCTCTCATCAAGGCGGGTTATGATGTACAACAAGGCGAAATGCCTTATTCATTAAAGAACGGTCATTAATTCCCCTTTGTTTCCAGGCTTCTGGTAATTGCGTATCCCTTTGTGAGTCTTTACTCGAAGCATTAAGGTTCCTAGTTTTGACATCTCCCACCCCAACTCCGTCCTCCTCTTTTTTCTTTTCATTCCTTTTCATTTGTCTCACCGGCCCTTGTATGTATGGCATCACCCTGTCAAAATGTAAGAGCCGCTCTGAAAAAAAAATTTTTTTCCCTCCCCTCTCCCACATCTGACAACAACGGCTTTCATCTTGTTTTGAAAAGATTAGATTTATTATTATTATTTCGAATTAAATTTTGCTCTTATATTTTCTCTTTTTTTCCCTCATAAGGAGTTGACGTCTGTATGAGGCTTTAAAAAGCAATTGCATTTGATCCGCACATCAAGATATGTTTTTGTATTTGAAGAAAGGATTGTTTAGTGACAATAGTGTTATTCCAGATGATATAATATCGTATGTTTTAAAACATTAGAATGTCTCTTCGGCTGAGTCAGTCTATTAAATATATCCTTTGAAATTCGAGAATATTTATTTTTCAAATGACTTGTGAAATGAAAATCATAAATTTTAAGCATAATGTGGAGTGATATTGAATTTAATTATAAATTTTATTTTTATATATGCAAAGCAGCTAGGTTCATTTCTGCAATCGGGTCCATGCGTGTTTGCAAAACATTTGGCGATAAATCACCAATTGTTTTGCAAAAATCGCCAAAATCGTGTAAAATTGTAATTTTGCTTTACCAAAATAAAGCGTTTTACAAACTAAACATTATTTCAAAATTTTATCATGTTTATGAAAATAATTTAATATTTTGGTGAATATTTTATCTGCCAAATTTTTCTCCACGTTCTGAGAATTTGGCGATACCTGAATCGAATCCTCATAATAGAATAGAAAAATACACGTAGCTCTTCATAAAATGTGGGCTTTAGGTTAGTGAGTGGCGAAAATATTTTTTAATCGCTTATTCAAATGCAGAGATTTATAAATCATCCAAAATTAGAAACAAGAGTTGTTAGGGAGTGTTTAAACTCTATTTTAATTACATTCATATTTTAGCTGCTTTGTGATGTGTTCCTTTTTAATTAACTGTTTCCTCTAAGTGGGTTGTATTTAATATTCTCTGCTTAAAGTGAATTAATTACTCCCTCAAAGTTTACTTTTTATTCTTTACTTGTGTTGAAATATTAATGTAGCAAATTTATAAGTCTTTTTTTTATTTATTTGCTATATTCTATATCGTATATTCTTAATATAAATTGTTTTCGTAATAAATTAAAGATACATTGAGAAATATATTTTACTGAAAATATTCCACTGTCACTTATAATGGCAACACAATGAAGAGTATAAATTATATTCACACTGCTCTACTGTAATATATTAGTTAAATATAATAAAATATATCTTTTATTCACAATTTTGAGCATCATTCTCGAAATTTGCTTTTATTAAGATCATTATTTCGTATTTTTATCTACGTCCGTACATACATGATGTTTTATATTCAGAATCTATATTTTTATGAATGAGAATGATGCAAATTTTTAGTTCATTCTTAATTTTTTGAATGTATTATAAATAAGAAGATAATGAAGGAATGTTCTATCTTATGAATGAGACCGATGTAAAAGAAAGAAGTAACTTTCGACATTCTTATGAATAAGAATGAAATAAATTTTTACGACTTTCTATAGTTACATACGTTAATGTCTTTAGTGATGCAATGTAATGCTACAAAAAGTGAACTTTAAATAGAAAACATACATTATCTTAAGGTGTCTGTTCTATCGAAAACTTTGAACTATTTTGGGCTAATTTATAAATATTAAAAGAGTTATAATAATATAATATAAATTAATAAACAGAACTAAATAAGGAATCGGATGGCTTTTAAACGAATTTTGGGTAATTTTGTTTGTTAACTTATTAGAGTACTATTAATGTTTCTTCCTTATTGCAATGAGTTTAACTTGTAGTGCATCAATGTTTACGAGCTATTGAAGTTATCAGTTTCCTCAGCCTCTTAACTTCCACGCTGAAAACTAGTAACTTTTTAACTAAAAAAGTCCTCAATTATTTTAAATCCTTTTGAAAAACACTTTAAAAAATAAGTTATAAAAATTTGAAATCAGCATATTAAATATGCTTAGTTAAAAAATTTTATAGTAATTTTCATGATCATAAATAATTACTTTAAGATAAATTCAGAATATTTCGATAGATATTTCTAAATTTCTTCTTCATGAAAAACAAAATTCTCACAATATATTCACCGTTTATTTCACTTTATATAATTTTTTTTATCATCCTTCATAAATTGTTAATTTAACTTTTATCATTTGAATTAGTTGAGGTGAAATTACAACGATAATGACAAAAATTCCTTTCAATAATAAAAGCTTTATTATTATTGATAGTTCTGTAAGATTTGTTTTATTATAATAAAAAAATGAAGACTTTTGAAGTTCATTTCAATTAAATTTGTGTTAGCCTAGTTAACAAAATATTGAGAAAAAGTTGAGTGTTTCAAATTATAATCAACTTTTATAAACCGTTTTATATTGTAATGAATTTCTAACACACTCTCTTATGCCGTTCGTATTAACCATTCTTTTTAAAAATAAACGAAACTACAAATTGTGCGTCTAATTACTGAAGAATAATTGCTAACAATTTGATTTTTTTTTTCAAAATTAAGGTTTTAATGAGAAATGCTTAACGTCTACCCTTTGAATTTAAAGAAAAAATAGCTTTTGTTAATCTGTAAATTAATTAACGCTTGGATACTTGCTGACCTACTTGTGCACAAATTATTCTTTTACTTAAGTACAAAATACTTAAATCACGCCTTCCTTGTTCGGCATTTTTGAACAAGAGGGACAAAATTCCGGAAAAATCACGTACGCCGGCTCTTAACTTAGTTATACTCTCGATTTCTACTCTGATTTCCCCCCCCCTTACCTTTGGCATTGTAGGGAACTTTTCTTCCACCTTTCCCTCTTAAAGTAACCCTTTGAAAACAACGTGCTATCGGGAATCGGTGCGTACCAATTCTATTGAGATATTTCCTCTTCGTTTGATGTGGGTACGAGAGTATTCAGCAATCGGCTACTTTTGTCTGGCGAAATTTTCTTCTTTCCCTTTGATAGAGTAAGAAATAAGATTGGAAAAACTGGATCACTTTTGTTAAAGTCTGCCTCTTCTTTCGAGTAAGAAATGGCAATTGCGGCTTAGTTGTCCGGATAAGTTGCGCAAGTCGTGATTGCTGTTGCCACAAATGTTTCCATGGAATTAAAAATGTTCTTTGATGAAAGTCTATTTTTGACTCTTCAGTTTCGTAATTTTTTTAAAACTAATATCTTGCTCATGTGTGGAATTTAATACCAAAATTAATTTGGATAAAGAGCCAATTAGATGTGGAAATTTTGAATTTTTAATTATTAATTAGTACTTGACTAAACAATTCAAAATAAAAATATGCTTGCCCTGTCTTACATTAGTTGGTATGGATACTCGATTTGACTGTGTGAATTATGATATCAAGCATCCTTAATATGATATTAAAAATTAGATTAAAAAGCTTTGACGAATTTTTAAAACTGCATAAATTAATGTTATTCCATAATTTTTATCAATCCAATTTTATTATGAACTTCACCATGTCCTTTAAGTGTTTTCAGAATGTGGTTGAATCCTATATTTTCTACACTTCAAATTCAAAATTAAATAAACCATATTTGTGTGCTCTCCTCCTATGGGGACTGCATTGAGATAATTGTCTAGTTTACCATTACCCATAAAAGAAAGAATTTATGAGAATATTCTAGAATATGTTTAAATGAACGTTTCCAACAAAAGAATGGGATACTTATGACTCAAGACGTACAGTAAACAAGCAGCTTTTATAGAAGCGGGGGACCTAATGACGTTGAGAACTTATTTTTAATTTTTGACTGATTTTCTTACTTTTTATTGCCGATAAAAAACAATTAATATAATTTTGAATAGTTGTAAACGCTTACACAGATTTTACCTGTTCAGAAAACTTTCTGAGTGGGATCTTCTGGGGTAGATCAAAAAGTTTTCTCGTCTTGTAATGCCACAGTTTCCTATACATTTTAAAGAAACTACTCACATTTTTCTATTAAAATCCCGTGCTGAGAACTTTTAACTAACTTTTTTTCTGATGACCTGTTTCTTTGGGAGAACTTTATGGTAATGTTCCTTAATTTGAATGACTTTTTACAAATAAACTCATTTTATTTTTCTCTTTTCCCAATGTAGCATCAAATACAAAACTGATTTTTTCAACTTAATATTAAATAGAAGAACAAACTCTGGAGGGGAACACCATTTTCTGAAATGTTATATTTTTTTCTTTTAAAATTAAAATTCTGTGGAATAGTTAAGAATATTTTCTACTTTCAGAAAGAGTTCTCCATCTCTTATCAGTCTGCTAAAATATCCTTTGAAGAGTAAATAAAACACTTTTAAAATTTAAGAAATAAAGTTTGGTTTAGTAGTGTATAGTATATTCTATTTAATTTTTTTTACATTAGATTATCTTTGTAAACAAAAATTTTAAAAAATGGTGTATGATTTCGTTTTGTATAATTCCCTATATTTGTTCTTAATTGTCCGTGATTTAGAATTTTTGAACTCATAGATTTCTATTTATTAAATAATACTTATATAACATCAACGTTTATTTGCAGTGTAAATATATTGTTTTCAGCTGCTTTTAAAATACATATATATAGTTCTAAATTAGAAAGTAATTAGAATAAAGTTAATAAACTTTTACTCTAATTCAATTCATAGTTGGTATTCAATTAGTATTTTGTTTTAACTACACCAGGTACTTATTAAGTATTTAGTAGAGTTAAAATTCTACAGAAATCATAAATATGCTATAAATTTCCAAATTTGAGGCTTATATTTTAAGACGAAAAACAGAACTATTAATTTGATTTATATTTCATTAGTTAACTCCTCATTTACTGGATTATTAAATTTTTTTAATCATAAATTTTGTTTTGAATTACGTTTTCATATTGTGCAATTCTAACGCACTTAAGCCCCTTCATCCCGTCTCAGTGACGGTTACAGTGAAACAAGACTGAAATTGCAAGCCATTTTTATTTCTATATTATCCATCCAAGTCTTCGTTCAGAAATCAACTTACCTCCTAGTTTTATCTTTTTTCTCCTGCTTCAATTCTCTATCATCAAGGTTTAAAAATCAACGCTTTTTTTTCGTGATACTGTTTTTATCCTGTTCTTATTTATTTGAATCTTCCTTTCCTTTCTATTTTTTATTTATAAAGATCGTTCTTCATCCCGTGGGACTACAGATGGAGAATCAATTTTTGTTGCAGCACTTTCCCCTCCCTGTTCGTTTGCTATTGATTTGGGGTATTGTGCATCCCATTCTTTTGGACCTTTTATTCAGTCCCTTTTATATATTTCACTCTTTTTTTTATTGTTACTGTTCTCCTTTCTGATACTTCCTTTGTTTGACATTTATTGGCGACTTCCAAATAACTTCAACTGTCGCATTTTTTTCCCCCTTTTATTTCATTTTGGCTGTAACTTTTCTCTTTATTAATCCTATTTGCTAGTTCTATTGATAGTTTTACGCGGAGAAAATCCAAACGCCCACGCACGAATTTTGAACTCTTTATTTCATATGAATCATAAAATCGAAGTGGTGTATTAATTATGTTCTATTCTTAGTGATATGCTAATTAGATGAAAACATGTTGTCGATGAGAAATTTAAAACTGCAAAAATTGTATCATCGTTTTTTATTTATAATTTATTGATCAAGAGCATATAGAAATATACATATCTGACTTAGCTCTTTCTCTTTTCCGTTCACTTCATAATCATTTGAAGAAAACGAAAAGAATTGATCTTCAATACATAGGGTTTGTGTATTGCAACGCCCCCCATCACTCATAAATGAAAAATTGTAGCATAAATATTTGTCGTAATTTGGTATTAGAATCATAAAAAAGTTAATATAAATACCAATAACATATTATTATATTTTATTCTTAATTAAACTTCATTTAATCATAAATGTGTAGTCAAAACTAAATACAACTATGCAGAAATTGCAGCCTTATTACTACGGACAAATACATGGATTAATAACATATAGGAATATCATAAAATATAAATCAGATAACATATAGATAAATCAGAATATATAGATATATACATATTTTAATTTATTTATATTTTCAACTTTTTTTTTTTTTTTTTTTTTTTTTTTTAGTTTTAAACAATTAACGTCATCTGCCTGACATAAATGAAACTGATTTTCACGAAAAAATTATTTCTGTTAAGGTTTTTTGTTACTAGAGTCATAAAAGGTTGATACCGTTTTACTTTTGAATAGTCAACCGTAACATTCATATCTATAGTTATCATCAAAAATCTGCAATGATACACAAAAATAATGTGAACGATTTTTTATTAGTATATATGTTAAGGGAATAATTATCTTATATATATATATATATATATATATATATATATATATATATATATATATTATTTTATTTATTTTATTTTTTTTTTTTGCTGTTGATGAAATATTCTGTGATAGAAGTTCATTGTTGAGGCTAAAGCTCAAATTTATTTCCTTAAAAGAAGTAAATTTTTTTATCAAATAATATATTGGTCGTACTGAAATTTTTTATATAATTATAACTCTACTTTGTATTTTAATTATTTAAAAGTTTCATATTAAATAAGTTATATTTTTATTTTAAAATTCTGCTAAGTTGTCAAAAAATCATTTTTAAGAACGTCTACTTGTAAAAATGCATTTAGTCGAATTGTTTCTGAATGTAGTTTTATCTCAAATCAAAAGGAAATAAACTCTCTTATACTTAATTAAATAAACGTTTATTGAAGTAATTTTACTAGAAATGAAATTGCAGTTTTAAGAATATCTAAGAAAAACATCAAAAAGTTTATAACTTTAATTTATTTTACATTAATAAATAAAAAAATGTATGCATTTATATTTTTATTCATTATTTATTAATGATATCAATAATTTTTAAATTTTTCATTTATTTATTTTTGCCCTTTTCATAATTTAATTCAAGCTGTATATATAATAAATCAGTTTTACTCTAGCAAAGTTTGTTTCCTTTTATTTAGTGCACAAAGAGATTTATTGACTTGAATTAAAGGCATAACATTTTGGGTTAGAAATCATCGTACATGTTTATTTAATTCTTGCCTCGCATGAAACATACATGAGTTTGAAAGTGCATCCGTTGAATTTAGATTGCAACTCAAAACTCGAAATTAAAAATACATTCCCTCTTATTTTTACATAACTCCTGTCCTCACCTACTTGATTTCACTTCACTTAAAAAGAATTGATTTCGCTTTCATTTGATTACACTTTTTACTCCAACACGTTTTCTCTTGATTTAACGGACATGCAGCGCCATCTAGTATCTTTCCAACCTTTAATCCCAGCATGGAATACTAAGGAAAATTGGGAAGGGGTAGAAACAGAAAAACCAAAGTACCGTTTGCCGTGGGAAGGAGGAGGGATAGGGGAGATTTGAAATAAAAGTTGAAAAGTGCTGAAAGAAAAATAGATCTTTCGGTTATACTATGGTCCTTTTGGGAGGCATTACATGAACACAGCTCTCAGACTGATGCCAATATACAAGGCTTTAACTTGGTGTTTCCTTTTTTGCTTTGTTTTTTTGTGTTTAGTTTTTGGAAAGGGCTCTTCTCAGAACTTAAGGATTATTACCTTTTTTATTCCTGTTATTAAAGGCTTTAATTCCCTACCTATTACTGCTTTTATTTTCCTCTTTTCAACGGAGGAGTATCATTTAATTTTATAAATCTTTTTGAAGCCTTTTAATGCTCCAGTATGGGAATTGAGTAACAGATCATTTTGATTCTGCAAAATTATGAAATAAAAAACCATAAAAATATAAAACCTGTATTTCGTTTGTTCAATTTAATTTTGTTTTTTATTTGGAAGTGGTGTATACGTCAAGTAAATTCCGTCAGAGGTCAAACGATAATTAATTTATCTTGTGTCTAGCAGTTACTAATTTAAATCAAACGATAAAATTTATAGCCCGTCAAATTTATTTACATTCAATTGTTTTCTTGAAGTTGAAGCATAAGTTAATAGCAACAAAATAAATAAATAATATCCTTTTTTTCAAAAATTCAAAAGTATTTATAATTTTGCTTTATTATAAGCAGAAAAATATAAATTTTGTTTGAATTCACAGTAATTTATTTAAATAATTTTACTTACATAACATGATATATATATTAGGGTATAATTTTATCATCTATTTTAGTTAAACTGTTGATTTTGAGATAATGAAATAATCAAACCTGCAAAAATCTCAAATAATGAATCCAATATTTTATCCATGTATATTGAATATTTTCTTTTTAAACTCTTATTTTTAACGTTTTTATTACATTTTTATTATATTTCGTTATTTTATACAATGAAATGTAAAAATAATAATAATATAATTTAGAAATATTTTACTGGAAAATTTTTTTTAATTCTTATCTTTTCAAAAATAAATAAAAAAAATTAGCATAAAATAAGAAAGATAAATTTTAAATTTCTTTTAAATAGTTACCATGATGTTTTCATTGTTAATAATTTATTTGTAATCAAAAGCAAGAATTATTGAATCACTATGGTGTTCCGGTTTCCGAGTTGCAGCAAAAATAAATTAATTGCATTTCCTGCGCTAAAAGGCCTCGAAAATTTTCACTTTAATAATATCTCCTTAACTCGAACCAGTGAACCGCACGGTGACTTTCATCTGTTTCTTTTGGCTGTCCTCCTCCTCTTGAATCTCCTGAATTAAGTTTGGAAAACGAAAAATCAACGCTTCTGAGAAAAACACCGCACCGTGTTTAAATTACTTCAGTTTAAAAAGTTAAGAGGGATGAAAAAGGGATGGGAAATTTACCGAATACAAAAAAATAAGCAAATAAAAGAAGACAACTAACTATCAGGCTGTCCTAAAGTTCAAACGAGAAAAAGTAATGAGAAAGGAAGAACGAAAGACCCATCGTTCTTTTTTCTATTTTTATTCGTTATAAATGTTTTCTTCATTATTATTGTTATTATTATTTTGCACTTCTTTCCATCTCCTAAAGTTTAAAAGTAGAAAGTTCATTGCAGTACAGATGTTTCATTTTGTCGTAAGTCGAACAAAGTAATTCTTTAGTGAAAGAAACGTAATTTAAAATGTTTCCGTAAACTTTTTCCTCGGAAAAAAGCAAACGATAAAAAAATAACACTTTTACTTCAACTTCCCTGATGCTTGCACATGTTATAGAACTTTAACTGTAAGAAAATACTCAATGAATCTCTCTCGCTTTGTATACTTTTTTATAGTTTAATTTTAGAAAAAAATATCTAACGGAAAATGGCAACGAGACGAATATAAAAGAAGGAGGAAAAGTTTTAAACTTAATTTTCGAAAGACAATGCCAATATTTTCATTCGATAGTTGGGAGTAGGTGGACAAATATTCTTTAGTCAAGTAATTTTGTTTGAATTTCTTTTTCGAATCTTTTCTTTTTTATCTACTGATTGATTTCCAAACAACATGATTAAAAAAGTTTTAGAAATATTTTACTTTTAGAATTAAAAGCTCATGAATTTTGTGTTCTAAAAAATTAAAAATTAAACATCATACAAATGTGTTAAGGGAAAATTTAAGTGATTGCTTTTGATTTTAAATCTTAGTTTTATGAAAGATTTTTGTTTGTAAGACTTTTAATTTTACATAAAATAACCATTTTTCGTTGAAAATTTTAAATTATATTTATAAATTATAATAAAAATATTTCTTGTGTATGAAAATGTTCTATAAAATTATAATCTGAAAGATAACCTGTGTAATTTAAATTTTTTTTATTTTTGTTTTCATCTCTTACATTTTAAAATAAATAATTTGCCAAAAATAAACTCAAAGCAGAAATTTAATTTTATAAGGTTAACGTATAAATTGAATTAGAAAAATCAAAGTTGAAGTGTTGATTTTTTATCGTTTGGTTCTTCTATTGGAAAAGTTTGCAGGAAAATCATTTTATAACTCGTTCTTTCTTCCAGTAATTTATGGAAGGAGCATTACAAATGTATCAATAATAAATACATATTCAACACTTAAGCAGATGTTTAAAACAGTTCGTAAAATCAAGTAAATTCAAATTAAAATTTTTAGAGAAAATAATATGAAGCTGCAAAAAATATCCTGGTTGATATTTCATCAATGATTTTCAGCCAATTTAATTGTGATTTTGAGAATAAGATAAATTTTTAAATTCTATTATTTAATGTTCCATACACAACTTTTAAATTGTGTAAATTGAATATCATGCATCGTTTTTAATTTTACAGATCTGAATCGTTTGGAAACTGCAAAGCTTTTTTACTGTTTTGCAAATCCATCAAACAAAGAAATGCTATTTTCAAAATAATCAAGAAAGCTTAGCTTGTGTATTTTTTATACTCACACAATCTTTTTCGCTTGCTGCTAAACAAAAAATATTCTTTTTACTTCCTTTATAAATGTATGGAAAATATCTGAAAAGATGAAAATAGAAAAATAAATGAAACACACACATAGAAGATACATTTTTAACTCAAAACAGTGAAGTTTCTTTTTATTTTGCCAAACTTTGACTTTTAGAATCCCAAGAAACGAACTATTTTTGATTTTGAAATGTTTCAGAAGTTTGTGTAAGTAGTTATCCTTTGATTATGTCAACTTTATTTTTTGAGCTTTAGAATAGAAGAATTATAAAAAGTGGCGACGGTTCTTACAATTTTTTTAAAAATCACAATTGGGTTGGAAAATAATAAAAAGAATTTATAACGAGTAATTGCTTTGTGTTTTAACAAGAAAACCTATATGAAAATATTAAAAATATTTTGAAATAATGTTAATAAAACTGGAATAATTAGTGCTCCTAGTTAGCTTTAAAGTGCTCGTGGTTGTTTCATACTGTCTTGTATTTTATGAAAGAGAATATTTTATAAAGTTGCATTTTTAATTTTATTCTACTTTGTAGTTGCTGTAAGCATACCATCAAGCCAACATAAATTAATCGATTTGCTTGCAATTGATTTCATTTTGCTCCCTGAATTTTTCTAAGTAGATAAGTTTTAATTTATTTATTTTACAAATGCTGAACATTAGCACTTAAGCGATTCGTTCTCGAACTCTCCAGCACTTCTTGACAATGCCCTCATATTGAGAAAGTACGGTACAATTATTTAAATCCTCAAAATTGAGCCACACGAAACACAATTTGGGGAATCCAGATTGTTTCATCAAAAAGAAGACAGAGGAGAGCTACGGGGAGCTGTAGTATATTTAAGGTGTCTCAGAGTGCACCGCGAGGAGGCCTACTACGTGACACTCAACAGTATTTAATTCAGCAAATTTAAGCAAAGCAACCGTGTGGACAAACGTGGTGCACTGTGGAGCACCCGGGCTTGAACTAGGGACCTCTCGATCTGCAGTCGAATGCTCTACCAATGACATATACCCCCGTTAAATTTCAAAATGTATTTTAAAAATGGCAAAGATTTTATTATTTATAGTTGAAACAATTTTTGTGTTTTCTTATGAATTTACTTTTTTCTCGCTGGTTTTATGTTTTTACTCTGTCAAAATTTATATTATTGCTATCGGGATTAATTTAACCATAAACCATGGTTTTTCAGACTTTTTTGTCACGCGCATTTTTAACGATTTCAAAATTTCGCGGCACACAAAGAAAAAGATAAATTGTTTACTTATATATAATATACTGTAAAAATATAGTTTATGATTATAATTTTGAAGGTAAAATAAAATAATATATATAGTATATACTACAAATACAACAGTACGTTTATTACTTTACTCTTAATAAAAAAGCATTAAAACTTTTACTATATACATTTCTAAAATTTGGCGGCATACAAAAGTGTCATGGCACAGTGGTTGAATATCATTGGCTTAGAGAGTTCGTTTATATTTCTTTAGCTGTCTGAACTTTGCAATTTTTTTGTGCTTTTTTGTCTTGAATATCTAATAGATACCTCTGGAGCTTCATCACTAATTCTAAATGGGGAGATTCGGGAAATATATGCATATATTCAAATTCATTGTCGTTCGAAAAAATTCTCGTTTTCAAATCCTTAAAATTTCATTTTCATTCGAAACGGCACTCGTCTTTCAACCATTCCAAAACTTAAATACTTTTTATATTTTTATTTTGGTGAGGGGATGGCTCACCCGACCTTTTTAAAATTTGCCATCGCTCGTTAGCCGGTTTCCTACCTTCTCCTTGAATGAATTGGGGGAAAACTTCAGGGGGTAGCTGGAAAAAAAATGAGAACAAGGAAAGCAAAATCGATGAAATGAAAGCAGTGCAATTCTGGATAATTCATTAGTTGAAGAAAATCTGCTGCCCCCTCTTTACTGTTGATCTAAATTGAATGAAGCTTTTCTCCACAGCAAATGAGGCAAGTCCCTGTTAGCGACTGCAGTAAGGGAAAGGGGGATGACAAAGGAAGAGGTATAGCAATCCTTTCCTTCTATACACCCCCCTTCTCTCTCTGGACTATTTATTCGTAAAAGGGTAAATAAAAAGGGCAAATACATGGTTCGTTTTACCCGGAATTTTTTTTCCTTTTTCCCTATTGGGCCAGAATATAGTACATCGGTTTCCGTTAGTGGAAGATGTTGTCGTAGCACCGTATATTTTTACAAGAAAACTCGGCGATACTTCTTTAAGCAGCGTGAGTTATTCAAGATGGGATCCTTTTCTCTGAGGAATATAAGTTGCCGTTTCAGTTTAGGTATCATCCTTTTAAATTTTAAAAGGAAATTGAATGTGATTTTTGTTTAATTTGTAACATTCGAACATATTAATGGAAATAAATCTTGCAGACACTGTGGTACTAGTGGTACTGTAAAATCTCGCAAAAATTGTTGTAAAATTATATTACAATTTTCTTTAGAACATTATTTTAGTTTGTTTTTACAGTTTTGCAAAAAGTATTGGGGTTAGTATTATTATCAATCAAGAGTTTTCTTTAGCATTGTTCAATCCGTTTAGCATCATAGCTTTATAAATAATATTAAACCTGTAATGATATTACCGTATAACAATAGTACTATTTTTCTTTCAAACCATATAATTAAAATAAGTTTTACAATTAGTTCTACAAATTGTAATACAATTCTACAAATTATGCTGCCAAATTAGTATTTTTCTACCCTATAGATTTCTTTAGCATCATACAACCAATTTATTATTAAAGCTTTATAATTAATATTACAATCTATACTATTATAATATACATAAACTATAGTGATATATATTCAATAGTGCTACCATTTTCGTTAGGACCATGAGATTAGTTCAATATTACAGTTTTACAAAAAATACTAGGCATTATAGAATAAAAATATACTATGAATTGTAGCAATATTTCTACACAATAATAATTTTTCGTAGTACCATACTTCAATCAGTTCGTTGCAAATTTTAATTATTAAATTTACTATTTTTATAATTAAACTAAATTAGTTTTAGTATTAAAAATATTTAATAATTTAAAATTTTTAACAATAAAATTTAAATAATTAAATTAAAAATTACAAGCTATGCCAACATTAGTACCATTAATACATTATAGTTTTCTTTTAGTTTCCATTTATTTTTAGTTACTACTAGTACTAAAATTTTAGCTATATTAATGCTCTAAAATTTTCTGAAAGACATTATAAACCATTTAGCGTTATAGCTTTATAAATAATACTATAAATTGTAATGTTATTTCACTATAATAGTAATATCATTCTTTTCTGGGACCATGCAGTGAGTTTAGTACCACAGTTTTATGAATAATACCACGAATTGTAGTACTAGTTCATCTAATATTAGATTTGTTATCATCGGGCATCATTACTAAAATTTTTCGAATGATACTGCAGTTTTAAGAACAAAACTACGCATTGTAGTACTATTTTTAATACATGTAATGTTAGACTTTTTCAGCATCATGCATTAGTTTATTATTAAAATTCTACAATGAGTACTGCTCAGCCTTAGTATTATTCTACATTTTTCCGTACCATCGTACAAGCCATGCAGCATTATCACTTTACAAATATTACAAACTGTAGCTCTATTACTGTATAGTATAACCATTTTCTTTTGAAACGGTCAATCAGTTCTGTGTTATAGTTTATTATTTTACAAATAATATGCTATGAATTTTGTTGTATTATTTTTTATATTATCCTAAAATTTTCTTTAACATATATATATATATATATATATATATATATATATATATATATTTGTATCTAAATAAATATTCTTCATCCACCATAAGATGTGTCCGCATCGATTAGTGTAAAGAAAACTGTAGGAATAAACTTGTTAAAACTTGTTTTTATCTTAATAAAGACTTGTTGTTTTCTAATTTCGATGATACTCAAACATCAGACTTGAAAATCCCAGGAATCTGGAAGTCCGATTGATATCTGAGTGATTCACTCTGGCCCTCACTTCAACGGCTCACGGCATAGATTCCCACGTCGTTTGTCAATGTTTTTAATGGTTCGAAATTTGCAATAAATGCCAAACTAGTCTAACTATCCATCGCGTGATGATCTTAGACAGGCAAACTTAGGAATTGGAAAAATTAATTTCATTTTCTATCATAAGTTTTATAAGTTGGTATATATTGTTAAATTTATCCAAATGTATACATTTAAATCTTATTAATATTTTCTATTAGATTTATTATTTATTTATCGTAAAACTATGCCACTACTATTATTAGACATTACATGTATAAGAAGAATTGTTATTTATTTAACATAAAAATTATTATATTATCTTTGCGTATGTATAACCAACATACCATTAATGAATAGTACGTTAAATTTTTTCATTAAAAAATTACATTATTACGTTATAATGATCATAGCGTTTGATATAATTAGTTAACCATTCCTAGGATTACATATGTCAGTGCTAAATAATTAGAAGTTTTTAGACGTTAAATGTTTACTTTTTTATTGTTCTAAATTATTTTTTTCTAACAAATGCGATTTATGTTACTTTGACATTAAAATGACTACGGATTGTTTTTAATAAGAATATAATTGCATAAATACTCGTGTCATTACTGTTACAAGAACAAATTATTCTGATAAAAACTGTCTTGTGAAAGAAAATATGCATATATTTTGCTTAATCTTCTAAATATATATGAGAGAGAAAATCAGAATAGAGATAAGAAGAGAGCTTGGATGTGTTATGTTTTTAACTTATGGTATTAATTATTATTATTTTAACTATTTACATATATACCCTTGATAATCTTTAATTCTTTTCTAATAATTCGTACGGAATCCGCCTAATCTAGTTCAGTAATTTTTCTGATGTTTCGAATCAGCTCTGCAAATTTGTTGGATATACGCTCATTTGGATCTCTTCTTAAGGATTGCTTTAGTTTCATTTAAGAGTGAGATTTTTCTACTTTAATCAAATGTTGAACTACCTTCCATATTTGTTGACTTCATTTCGGGCATTCTCGATGGTCTGAGGAATTTCACTGACAAGAATCTCTGGAATTAGCGTTAAACTCAGTGGATAATTGCATTTTAACTTCACATTTATGACATGTTATTTACAAAAGCTTCAATGAAAAGATCTTTTTTTGTGTTCAAGTTACCAAAAATTATCCTTTTAGTACTGTTGAAACTGTTTCAAAAGTCTACTGTCATACATCAAAAGTCTTGTGTTATAACATTTTACCATCTTGAATCTGTTGGAGATAATTATGTTGATCACCCTAAAGTTGTTGTTGTTGTCGTGTGACAAGTGCGAAAAGAAAAAAGAAAAGGTATAAAAAAGACAAGTCATATGGGACCAAAGGCATGGAGCACTGTTCTGGCCACATCTTCAGCTTTTTCACTCACCCTAAAGTTGATGGATATAATTTTCCTGGCCATGCTGGAACTTCTGAAAATAATTCTCTTGGTCATAATGAAATCGAAGATAACTATATTAATTATCCTAGACGCTGAATATATTTCTCTTGGTCAACAAAGTAATATTGAAAAATATTTCTTTTGATTATAAACTTAACCGGAGATAGTTTTTGGTCCATTTAGATCTGTTATAGTTAAAAATAGGCCTAAATATAGAACTGAAAATATTTTTATACTTATTTTTAGCTCTGCCGTATATTGAAAATATATCTCTTGATCATAACAAAGCCGAAGATCTGTCATCTTCGGCTTTGTTATGATCAAGAAGATCTCTGAATACATTTATATGGATGATAATAGATTTATCGAAAAAGTGCTCTTAATTTTAACGATACTAAAATAACTCAACTGATTTTCTTTGAACTAATGAATAGAATTCTCTTGGTCATCATGGAACTGTTGTAAATAGTTCCCTTAATCATTGTGAAACCGAATATAATTCAGTTAGTCTTTTTAGAACTGATGAATGGAGATCTTTATTTCATCATAGAACTTCAGAAAATAGTTCTCTTGTTTGAATTAATTATTTCAGCTGATCATTATATTTATGCTGGAACAGTTGAATGGCGTTAATTTGGTCATGTTAAAACTGCAGATTAACAATCTATAGTCTTAATACTTTTACTTCCATATCTCTTCACAGATTACATTACATAGTCTTGGATATTTTTCTATGCGCATTTCTATTCTAACATTTTTAAGATTGTTGTGGTATTTTAAGCTTTTAGCATAGTAAGCACACATAAATTTTATGGCTTGGGAAAAAATTTGAAATTGTCTAGCTTAGCGATTTAATTAATTTAATTACCTGCCATTATAAATGAAACATTTATTTCTGTCTATTTTAAGAGAATACAAAATTTATATGTATGAGAGTTTTGTCCAAACTCATTATTTGCTACTCCGAACTTATAATTTAATGTTATTTAATTCACTTAAATCTTAATTCAATAGTATTTAATTCACTTAGAACTTATATAAATTTAATAATATTTAATTCACTTAGAATTTATTGCATATTTAATTCACACTTATAGAATTTAATTTAGGGGTATTTAATTCACTTAGAACTTAATTTTTAATACTATTTAATTCATTTAGAGCTTAATTTAATTGCATTTAGTTCTCTTAAAATTTATTGTATATTACGAAACACTCTTTCGTCACCTTGGACTCTGATAGAAATGTGCTTTCCATTTTAATTTTAAACTTATATTAATACTAATAATTTTATTTATTAGATTAGATGTGGAAAGGTATATTTATCGTTTTGATTATTAAAAAGTGATTTAAAACATTAATTTTAGCTTATTCCAATATATATATGTATATATATATACTAACAACATATATATACATATATATATATATATATATATATATATATATATATATATATATATATATATATATATATATATATATATATATATATATGTTGTTAGTAAAATACTTCCTTTTTCATAAATAAAAGTGAAAATAGTTTTCTTTTTTCTTATAAAATATTCACATTATGAAAAAAATTCCTTTTCCTCTCTCATAAAGAAATTCATCTTTTCTCTCGAAAGAAATACCCTATTACAAATTTCGAACAAATTTATAGTTCACGTCAAAACCACCCTTGCGTGTATTTATTAACTACATAAAGTTACTTTCACGCCAAATTTCGGAGGTATTGGAATAGGGAAGGAGAAATGAGGGATATATTGACGAAGTCTGAACTTGTTTTTTTCCCTGCGTCTTGTAATTTATCCCCCAAAACTCATATTTTCTCCTAACACCTTGTAGTAATGTTGCGGCTGGGGAGAGATTCGTCTGCTGCTTACCGGAACATTTTAACATCATTTTTATAGATACCAAATTGAAGGGAGGTGGTGGTGCCCAAAAAAATGCGTGCATCATCCTAAACATCTACTTTAAAAAAGGGGTAGAAAAAAATGGAAAAGAGAATATATATATGTACATCTTATGTGTGGTTTTTTTAATATTTATTTTTCTTCTACCTTTTTATTTTTTGCTTTTCTAACTTTAGATGTGTTTAGAACCCCAGAAAGTAAGCGTTTTTATTTTGCATATTGATTTTATAATCAGGGATACCTTTCGGAGAGGTATGCTACTCCCTAACCAGATGGCGGCACCGTCGCGTTAGTCCTGTGTTGGAGGTAGTGATGAATCAATAGAAGAAATTTTTTTCCCTTGCTCCTGCCTACAAAAAAAAAATTTTTTTTTTCATTTGAAAGTTGCTTAAATTCTGTTCATCGCTTGGCAAACAATATATAATAGTTTTGCGAAGTGAAGTGAAAAGAAAATCAGTTGAGACGAGAAGTTAATGGATTTCTTAACAGTTATTCTTTAATGAAATGTATCGGGAAATTTCATTTTCAGTGTTTCAGATTGTGTGGTAATTTTCTAAGCAACCCTGAAAAATATGCTTAAATTAAAAAAAATAAATTTGAAACAGCGAGCTTAGATTTTTTTTCTGAGCTAAACTATTGGTTATGTTATTATTTTAAATTTCCTTGGCAAAGAAATTCGTTATAAGTTAATCTAACAAGTATACAGATTTTCTAATTTCCTCCTTTTTCAGTTTCGGACATATGAATCATTTCTTGCATAACTTTTATGAATAATTTTAACGATACAATTCTGGAATAAGCAAAATCGATGAAAGTGTAAGTTGCTATGATGCAGGACGAAGAATGGTGCATACCAATACTTTCCTATTTAAAACTTTTGGATCATTTTTCAAACTTAATTGTTGAAAAAAGCACGTGTATAGATAATAGTAAGAAATAAAAGTAAAATATTTTACAAGTATTGTCAAACATTTCACCATTTGTCAAATTTGATGGATACAACATTTAAAAGACATTAAAATATTGTAAAATAAAATATATATTCATCAATGAAATTGTTTTATTTGCGACGAAATATTTGAATGACCTAGATCTAAAACATGCTTATATGAAACAAGTTAATGCTATTAATGAAAACATGATTAAATTACTGTACTGTTATTTTTACTATAATTACTTTATAACTATTATTAATTAATTTTTAGTAATCCATGGTAACTGAAAAATTACTAAGAGTTATAAAAGTATAGTAATTTAGACTCCCTAGAGAGTTTAAAAGTATTATAATTATTAAGGTTTCAAAGAGTGTATCAAAATTAATTTGAATATTTTTATTTGTCTAATTGAATTTGAATTGAATTTGAAATTTTGAAGCATAAAATAATCCTGAAGGAAATATTTAATGGTAATAGATTCTTAATCAACGATAATTAATACGTGCTCTAAAAATATTATTTTCTAAATAGGTGCCGTTGTTAACATTTGTTTCTTTGATAAATTTAAAGATCTAATTAATCAAAAAATTATTAATTAATGAGCTGTCTTCATTAAGGGGAAGGAAAATTTAGAAAAGAGAAAACATAACGATAACTTTCATATGCTATGAGTAAGCAATCGGAATCAAAAGAATTTACAGTAATTTTACCAATGGAAATTAGCAATGAACCTAAACAGCAAATCTAAAATTATTTATAGTATTATAAAACAATTAAAAAAGCCTTTTATGTCATAAATTTGAGTAATCTAAAATTTATCGTATGTGCGCTTCTAATGTAAATATTATGTTCTCACATGACCTCATAACGTCAAATGCATAAGTTCTATTGTCAGTTTGCAAATAGCTTTCTCAATTTTCAAATGCTTCAGTTACTTCATGGGGATATAATATTTTTTAATTATTAGAATATTAATCTCGATTAATATTTGCTTACATTATAATCAATGTTTAATTATCGTATAGTTAAAATGTTATACGATCTACAAATACTGAAAGATTTTACACTGAAAGTTCATGATTAGAAAGGAAAAAGATCCTCAGAATTCATTACTTTCTTACAAATGTAGCTTTTGAGATTTTACAGACGCACTGTATATATCTGTAAATAAAACTAAAAATTATCCATCGTTCAAAGAATGAATATAAGAAGTGAATAATGTGTCAAAATCCCACGTTTCCCATGCCTCCATTGTTTGAGCCGATGGCCGCAAGCTGTGTGACAAACGGTTTTGTGATCAGCGCCATCTGTGCCTTCACTGAAACAACTTGCGTGGAATTCGTGAATTCGAGATGACTTTTGTTCAGTGACCGAGAATAAATTTGTGATGATGTGGGTGGGGTGGGTGTAGGACTTCATGCAACTGTCGTGGATGCGATAGAAATAGATTGATTTTGAAAGTTCGAAAATGTAAAAGACTAGAATCTATTCAGGTGCGATAAAACTTAGTTTGCAAAGTTAACTCATATTTTTGGAATTTCAAATTTAGGCTGAAATGTACGCACCGAAATATTTCTTACATTTCACAAAGAATCATGTTTGTTTCTATTCTTTATTTTTCATTTCGGTGCATTTGAAAGAAATCATATTTTTAAGATAATATAAATTTAGTTGTATATATTTCTAATATTTAGTTTTCAGATTTAAAAATATTCAAACTATTCCTCAAATTTTGTTAGCTAGACCTGAAGTGTCATCTTAGTGTGATTTTCAAACCGCAATGAAAAAATATTGAAAGCTGAATTTAGAAGCTTTGAACTAAATTTGAAAGAAATCATAATTTTAAAAACAAAACGAAAATTCATTTTTTTTAGCTTGTGGTTTTTTTTTCTTTTTGATCGCTCAAAATGTTTTTAGTGTCCTTAATGTTCTTGATTACTTTGCTTGTTCTTAATTTTTTTCGGGAAGCACACTTTTGGAAATTTAAAGTTTGATTTCATTTTTTTTTTGACCATTTTCAGTGTTGTTAAAATAATGATATCTGAGGTAATCTTCATTTCAGAAAACATGAAATTTAATTTTAAAACATATACATAAAATAAGAAAAATGAGTGGTTACTATTCCTTTTGCTTTGCAGAAAGAATTTGAAAACATTATAATGGCGTGAAGGATGCACATTTATCAAATGAATCTATGAAGAAAAAATACATATATAAAATATGAAGAAATAAAACAGAAACTCCTTACCTTTTTTCTACTTCAACTTTTTTTAAAAGAAGGATTTTCCTTTCATAGACTTCTTCATTTTTTTCTGTATAGTGCATAAAAAACAACATAATTATAATATTAATGATTGAACATATAACACGTATAGATACAATTTAATTAAGGATATTAATAAAATACCAGAAAAAGTGATTATTCGGAAATATATTTCATATTTTTTGTACTATTATCCTCCACCAATCAATCTGTAAATTACACTTAACCTTTTGAAACTCGATTCGGCTCTCAAAGATTTCATTTGGAATTCCAGGTACAAAATAATCGATTATATTTTAACTTTGTGTCTGGCTGTTATAAAATTATCTCTAATAATTTGTCCACTTATTATTTCATGCCATGTATTAAATGATTTTTAAACACTTTGTGCGTCTACTCTTCAGCATCATTTCAAACAGTATTTATTTATTTAAAAATGTTAGAATAAACTTTTAAAAGTTTACTTCACTTTTTTGGCATCGCAATAAAAATTTATCCCAGTTGCCTTGAGCATTTCCAAGGTTTCAGATTGATTCAAGGGGGTAAAAAACGAAACAACTTCTATTATCCCTAACGGTATTGAGAAGATTAAGAGCTGCCCATATTAGACTTGTCAGCACGGAACAAAACAGCATCCTTCAGAAAACAAATCAGAAAAAAAGAGTACATTTATCACTTCACTAAAGAACAGACGTCAAAATGATAAAACCCTCTCTGCAACTTAAAGTCAATCAATAAAAGCCTCCGGGAATTAAATTTAAAAAAAATTGTGATCCTAACAAAATATAATAGATCCCAAAGAGGAAAGTACTTTCAGCAAATAAGAGGAACATGCAATCCGTAATTACGGACGAAGCCGCAACGGAAAAATCTTTAATTGCGAAATTCGACATGGACCAAGGCCCTCCCTCCACCCCACAATTCCCAATAACTATTTCTTTTATATATATATATATTTCTGCTGCTTCGCGCAGACTTTCCTTTTTGCCAGAACTTTTGCTTGAAAGTAACAAAAATGACGTGGAATTAGAGGTTCTTCTAATTGGAGGACACAAATCCCTTAGCCCGAATCTATCATTTGGACTTAAGTTTTTGCAAAGGGTGTATTTCCCACTCAGTTCGACTGCAGTTGATTTCTTTCTCCTCGCAGTTAATGGAGGGCAGGCTAATACAGCAGCCCTCGCACCCCCGCTTGCCATTCGTTTCGTAATTGCACGTTTCTCGCCAACTCCTGGCTCTCCCTCCGTCTTCGGTATGGCCTGCGTTTAAGCAGCAAAATAAAATTTAACTTATTTCAAGAAATGTCGTAAAAGTTATGAAAGTAAAAAATTTGAATGTTTAATTTGCTTGTGAAACTATTTTATGCTTTTATTTTCCCCTGATTAAAAAAAAAATGCAAGTCTATCATCAGTAAATTATTTATAATCAAAAGTAAGTTTGAAATTTCATATTATTAATATTTCACATTGACATTTTGATTACACGCTTATTTATTCTCAAGACTATATGTTTCATAGTAGTCAATATATTCTTCTTTAAATATGCTCACGAAATTTCATGCATTTTCTTGCTAGAAGAAATTTTTAAAATACTCCTTTTTCTATTAATGTATTTAAGTAATTATTCCTCGGACATTTTTCTTTTTTCTTTGTAATACATGTTTCATCTATTAAAACAACCTGCCTGAAAACGTGCAAATAAACATGTGGTCTCAATTATAACACATTGTTATCAAATTACATTCAAGAATTCTCTATGTATTTTATTACAGATTCAAATATTCATTCATTTTGGTTATAATCTTGCCTTTGCATATTGTATAAGCTTGAGTAAATTGATTGAGTTGATTGTTTGGTAGATTTCTCTGCCACCATAATTAATTCCAACATAATTATAATTATGATGTATTATCAAAAAAAATTATCTGTTGATAGCTCAGAATAGATATGATTACACTTTTACCATCTATATGTTTAAAAATGCTCATTATATGGAATATTACAATTAAATATTCAATAACTTTTGATTATATCTTGTGCTTGCATATTCTTTGAACTTGAGTAATCTAAATTGACTACTTGGAAATTTTTGCTTTTCTCTTTTGCAATGTATTTATAATTATGACTTATTATCACAAGATAAAACTGTCTGCAGATAACTGAAAAAAGATATGAATATACAGTATATTATCAATTCACTAAAAAATGTTCATAATATTGAATATTACAATCAAATATTCAATAACTTTAGATTATATCTTGTCCTTGCATATTGTATGAACTTGAATACTATAAGTTGCTTGAGTTAACTACTTGAGTGTTTTTTGTTTTTTATCTATTGCAACAATTTATGTATAAAAATAACGTATTTGAAGATAATTGAAAATAAAAGACTTCATTTTTATCAAGCTATTTCAATCAATACATCTCAAATTTTTTTAATATATTGAGTATTATATTTGCATATTTATTAATTTTTGTTATGCTAAAAAATAAGTATTAGTTAATTTTTAAGATTATCTTGCCTTTGAATATCATTCAAGATTGAGTAATGAATTACAAACACTATTTATAAATTTTTGATGTTGTTACAAAATTGAACCAAAATGTAAAATTGTGCATAGTTTTCTATAATAACATCGTGTGGAAACCCTTAATATATATCTGCACAACAAGGGTTGAAATTTTCTATTTATACAAAGTACTGTATGTTTGTCATTTTGCTTATTTCGGAGTTATTAAAATAAATCTTGTTTGGCTTCTACAATAAACATGTTTTTTGTTTCGAACGCTTTTCATTAAGCTGTAGGTTCCAGTCTAATTATCTCCTAGTATGCAAAAAGTGGTCGTTGAGTAACAAATAAACCAATCGAACACTTTTACTATCAGTCACAATCTCCACATGTATTTCTAATCAATCCATAAAACATCCCCGAGTGTGAAACAACATCTTAATTTCGTATCAGGATCTCCATTCTCGTCTTTTGATCCCGTGTTTACGACATTCAGTATGTCAGCGTAAACTGATAAATCGTCGTCGATTCCAACGAATTGCGCCATTTGTTAGCAACGACAGATCGCCCTACCACCCGAAAAACCTTAGCTCTTTATTCAGCGGGATTCTTCAGAAAGGACCATGGCACAAATCGAGGAAGTAAAAGATGCTGATTTCACCCACAGTCAGCGTAATATAACTTAGCTCCAGAACAAGTTTCTTGGCCTAGAGGAGCCACATTAATCGTGACCGTCTGCCATGTGAAACAAATAAAGCCCTATTTACTTCGGCAGAAGGATAACAAAGGGAAGGCTATTCCGATAAGCTCTCGGGTGGGGAAAGTGGTGCCTCAGTCCATTTTGCCCTCCCCTTTTTGCAAAGATAAAAATTGTGGGACTATCTTTTCTTATTGTGTTTCTGGAAGCATTTCTTTTTCTTCCCCCTGCGTATTTTGTTTATCCAGATGCAGATAAAGCTTTTGCCCATAGGTTACGCATAGATGTCGCGCGTATCGGGAAAGGCAGAAGTCGTTTGGTGGCTTTGTTCTGCCAACGTCAAGAAAATGAGTTGTTAAATTAAACGAGATAAAGAATAAATGGAGCGACTATTAACCTAACCACTGCAATATTGTTAATGTAGTAAGAATCCACACTACAAAATCTGCAGCTCTGCGGCTATTTTATATGGACTATAATTTACCGTTATAAAAAACTAGAAACACTTTTATCATAGTAATTATCTTGATATGCTTGCGTTGCTTATTGTCTTTTATCAACGACTTCTGAGATAAATTCTCTTATTTACGAGGTTTATTCTTACCATAAAAAATTATATTTTCAGAATGAGTAATTAAGCAGATATTTTTCCATATGATTCGAATGATTATTGAAATTATACTCGTCCATATTTTTAATAACTTACATGGTAAATTGAGTGTATATATATATATATATATATATATTAAAAGCAATAAATGTTTTAAAGCAATTATTTTTAAATATACTTACATTACTAAAAAGTTTCACTGTGTATTCAAACTTATACACGTGGAAGGAAAGTCAAATTGTTTGTGAGATTTTAAACAATATAATATTGAGAAATGTATATTGTTTATAATTAGTAAAGGAATAAAAATATTACTAAATTAAAAATTGGATAGTGATCATGTATTAATGATATTAAAAAACTTAGTAAAAATGTTTCAAATGGTAAACGAATCAGAGAAAATATACTAGGGAAATATTTTAATATAAATTTCCTTACTATATTTAAATTAAGAAAAATTAAATTAAAAAGGAAATAATTGCTCAAAAATGATTCCCAAAAGAGTTATTTTTTCCAAAGTGGTAAAAAATAAATTATTAAAAATCACTTTTAACTCTTTTGAGAAAACCCCGATATATGTATTAAAGAGAAAACTGTAAGAAATTTTCCATTGGTCATGTGAGAGAAAACTAATTTTATACTATACTCTGAAAATAAAAAAAGATTAGATTGGGTATTGTAGTTTTTGTTTAAAACGCAACAATTTGATACAATTTAAATCTTACTGAGAAAAAAAGGAAATATAATTTGTACAGTAATTTAAATTAGAATTCTGGCATTAATTATTAAATTTTTTGAAAGGCAAAGAAAATATTTACAGAGCAGTTCTTGATTAGTTGCCTGGTCAGTTTTCGATGATGTTTGATCCACAAGGGATATTACAAGTCAGTTCGAGCCCGCGATATCTGGAGTTCAATTAAAAGTGGTTTAAAAACCTCTAAAAACATTCATGTTACGAGTGAGAAACGCTCAGACGAACTGTTGCTTTGGAAATCAAAGCGTTATTCATGTGGTATTAGTTCCATAAATTTGTCTTTGGAAGGAAAATGCATAAGTTAATAAAAGTGCTTATGAAGTTTGATATGGAGGAGTAATATCTTTGAAAAACCAAAGTTTTCGGGTACCGATGAGAAATTAACGGTAACACTGACATTTCAAGATATAGACAAAAAATGTCGTTATAAAATCAGTCTTCCTGATGTAGACCAGAAATATCATGGTGAAATCAAAAGTTTCCGGACATAGTCAAAAAGTATAGCGGTAAAATTTAAATCATCGGATATAAATGAGAAATATCAGAGTGAAATCAAAATTTTAAGGATATAAAGATTTTGGTAAAATCAAAATGCTTCGAATATAGAGGAGAAATATATCGCTGTAAAATCTAAACTCTTCTGATACAGGCGAAAAATATCATGGCAAAATCAAAACTTTCCTTATATAGATTAAAAATATTATGGTGAAATCAAAACTTTCCTGATATAGATTAGATATATTATGGTAAAATCAAAATTTTCCTGGTATAGATTAGAAATATTGTGGTAAAATCAAAATTTACCAGATTTACACGAAAAAATACCATAATTTAATCAAAATGTTCGAAATATAGAGGTGGAATATTACCTCAAAATCTAAACTTATTGGATAGTCAGGTTTGCTTTTAGCCATGGTTTTTTTACATAAATAATTTCTCTATTTGAATTTCAGTATTGATATTTATCTAATTTTTTTGTGTTGATATCATATAAATAGATTAAATATATTTGTCTGTATTTTTTTGATATATATAAAATATTGCTTGTATATATATCCAGTGGTTTATGCATGTTTGGATAATTAGTGACACATAACTATATTTAATTCCAATAGTCAAAAATATTACTATACGATAATTGTTTTCTGTAGAAAAGATTGTTTAGGCTAGCATTCGAATGATCAGGATCATGGAAAATTTAAATATTTTACTCTTTGACGATTGAAAAAAAATCGGAATACCTATATAAAAAGAAAGGGTCTAATTTAAACGTCAGTGTCTTGATGTGGAAATAAGTTTGGTTTGGTAATCATGAATAAAAAAAAATCGTTTTAGTTTTTGGTGTCTCTTATTAACACTTATTATCAATAAATTGTTTGCCAGTAGAAATGTGAGACAGTGTATGATGGTTACATCACAATCTTCATCGCAGTTACAAGAGACAAAGAGAAATCTCTTTTTCAAACTGTCATTCCAAGAATTAAAGTGGAGATATTCGTATCGAATACATTAAGTTATGAAATAACACATCATTTTTCTTCCTCTTGCCTCTTTTGGCACAACCTGTGATTAAAATCCGAAACAGGCCGATGGATTGGCAGTCCTCTAAATGCCAGGATCCACTGGGCCAAAAAAGACAATGTAATTAGGGGCTTATAACCTCCTCAACCCTTTCTCCCATCCACCCCCACAAAGGAATGCGCTTTTCACTGCCCCTCGATTTTTACATTCTAAAGTCTTGCACTTTCGTTCGCCTGGAATTCTTTTGGCTTGTGTTCATCAGAACACTCTCTCTCCCTTCTGAGGGTGGATTAAATCTCGCCCCGCATGTCCACTGAACCGAGCATGACAAAGCTCCATTCCTTCATACCTTCCGGATTTTCGATGAAGACACTTAAATTGAGGGATGGAGATGGCGGTGTAATATCGTTTGCTTTTTCTTATTTTGTTTTGCATCACTTGGCAAGGTAATTCTACCTGCTGATATATTATGAAGGAAGTGTCATTCTGTATCAAGACCTTTCTGAAGAGTATTTTGATTATGCAAAAAGAAGTTGCTTATAATCTACCACGGCGGTTATTAAGAGCCACTATTGTTGCAAGACTTAATGCGCGTGAATTCTTGCGGATTAAAATTGCTTAGTCTCACAAACTAGATGAGAATATATTATTGCACTGATTCGATAAGAGTTTTAGGAGGATAATTTTAACTTCAAAAGCTCATAAAGATGAGCTCACTGCTTTCGTTTTCCAAGTATCTGTTTCCTTAAGCATGGTATATTTCCAATTTCAAAAATATTTAAAATGAGTTTTTTGTCATTTTGTGCATGTATGAGCTAATTTCACCTGAACTTACGGTTCAAAGTTTCCAACTATTATAAACAGTTACACCAGAAGCGAGAATCGATCTTGTTAAACTGAGACTAGAGTGCTAACTGATCAGCTACTAACTTGCCTTTTAAAACTAAAATCTTCTTTAAAAATCATTGAAACAAATGTAAGCAATTCTTTAAAAAGGTCAAAAATATAAATTTTTATACAATCCCGTATAATTTGGTAGTTTATATTTGATGAAAACTTTTATATAGTTATACTAAATTTAACTCGTAACATGTTGACCAATTTTAAAAGACAGACGAGCTATATTATGATGTTACAATATTGTGTGACTTATTATTCTTTAGTCGCTGTACTGAGAAATGGGCGTTATACACAAAATAATTTTTATGTAAGCGTGGTAATTTCATATTGATTATTACATTAATATGTATTTTTACATTGAATAAAATGTTAAGCTTCGTTAGTGTAATACAGGAAGAAATATTATTGAAAATATAATTTGTGCTGGAAATGGCAGTAAAAAAATCTAAAAATAAAAGCTCTAAATAAATATTATTGTTTAACCTTTTAACGTTCAAAACATTCTCTAATAATGTGCCTTGTATAATGTATCTACAAATGAAAATAGTGTCAACTAAAAACAATCATTGTTTTAAAACAAGTAATTTTTGTGACAAAAGACGGAGTTTTTTTGGGGCATTAAGACATTTTTACATAAATATAAACTATTATGTGACTGGTAAATACTTATCTTTATTTTTATATTTTCAGTATATGTTGCCTAAGATTTTTTCTCTTTTTTAATAAATTAGTAATAAAAATTTGTGATTAAAAAATGGCTACTTAAAGAGACATTCTACTTTATTAGCTACTGATACATTTTATGTTTAAGTTTTAATAGATTCATATATAAAAATATACAAATATTTTTATATGACAAAAAATAAAAGAGTAAAAGTCTTTTTAACAGAAGCTTCAGTTTTTAAGAAACTTTTTTTTTACTTTAAAATTTCTATTTTAAAATTTCCTAAAAAAATTTTAGTTGTAATTTACGAAATTATTTTATGATTTGAAAATAGTGTTGTTAAAAATATAAATACCCCTTTTTCTAAAATCTATAACATTGCAAAATATATTTATATGATATAATTAGTAGTTTCGAACAAAGAGCAGAAACATATCAAAATACAAAACTACCCTTTTTCATTTAGTACAGATGAGAAAATAGCAATATAATATGCCAATTTAATTGTCTCAGTTTATTTTCTTTCTTTTTTTTGGTGCAATATTTATTAATTTTTTAATCGTTTTAGTTTAATATTATTAAGTGTTTGGAATATTTTAAATTGTTCTGAATATAATGTATTCGAAAACTAAGTTCAACATTAACTGCCAATCAGAAACCTTTTCCAACATCGGAGGGGGAAAGGAAAATAAAACGCGCATTTTAGCCTTGTTCGGAATATAAATCGCCAAATGTAGAATATAGTCAGAAACGTTTGGAAAAGAAAGTCCCAAAATAATCATCTAGTCGCCAAATGTATGATTTATGCTTTTGATCTTATACGCAAGTTGTTTCGTATTCTTCTATAATAAATCAATTAAGTAAAAATTGATGCTTATTTTTTACTTTAATTATTCATCCAATAATTATATTTCTGATTATTGTCTTAACTTCTCTCCGTTATTTATTTAAAAATTTATCCCCAAATCGCCGCCAATAGTTCCTTAAACAGAACTTAAAATGCTTTTTATATTTAATTCAAATTAATTTTTACTAACTACATTACAAAAATGAACTAGTTTTAGTTAATATTCCCCAAATCATACTAATTTTCATTTATATTTTCGTATTAATTTTCATTTTTGGCGAGATATTGCACATACGAAATATATTCGAATTTAAAACGAAACCGAGAAAGAACTAGTCTGCGCCAAGGGTGAATTATTCTTCTGTGAAATAATGTTCTGGGAAATCAATCAAATGTTTGCACCTAGAGAAAGAACATCCGGGTGAATAAGATGGATGAGAGGGAATAAATTATTTTCGCTTTGAGTAAAGCTGAATAATTTTCGATGGATTTAACTTGTATCTTAGACAGAATGTTTCGCCAAAGAATAAAAAGTGTAGAAAAAAGTAACAATGTAATTTTAAATTAGGCTTAAACTAACCTTAATTTGATTTTTCTATAAGATAATTTGCATATTATGAAAGATAAAAATTATCTAATCTATAAAATAAAAATTGTGAAAGTAAGTAGTGTGAAATTCTGTTTGATATTTTAAACAGTTCTTTCTTATTATAGTAAAAGGATATAGTAAAAATTATACATTTAAAAATATTATTTATCTTTTAAAAAAATTAGAGTTTTCTCGATTGATTGATTGTTACCAACAATTTTCTTTCTTTTTCGAAACAAATTTAAAATAAATATAAGACTAAAAAAGTACTTTCATATTAAAAATTTTTTATTCTTTCGCTTCAAACTGGTTTATTGTTCGTCATTGTTTATTGTTTTAATGTTTGCAATTAGAAAAAGTTTTTGGTTTTTGGTAGGATACCATATATTATAAAATATCAAAAGATTATGTCTTAATTTGTTTTATTTCATTTCCATTTTCGTTTCGTATTATATTTTCTGAAAATATATTTGTTCTCAAATGAATATGAAATAAAATTGTACAGATGATAAAGAAATGAGCAATGTTGAATGAATGTATTGAAAACATTGCAATGTGATAATCAAATGTGTTAATTTCAAATAAAGTTTTTAATTTGCATAAATAAATTTGATTGCACTTATTTCTGCATGCAATATTTAATTTTGATTTAAAAAAAAACACTGAAATATATTTGCTTATTTTTTCACTTGATCCATTTTGTTTTTCTTAAATTCACATGTATTACTTTTCTCTTTGCAGATAGAAGATGCTATGTTGATGTTTGATAAACAGACTAACAGACATAGGGGTAAGTAGTAAAAAACTCTTTAATAGACAATCAATCAATCAAAAAACTGAATGCAAAGCTACTATTTCACAACAAAAACTTTTGCAACTGCTCTTGAATGTCGTGTGAAGCTTGGCACTGGAACATTATTCATGGAGTATATATCGTTATATCAAGAATATCCTATAATTAATAAATAAAGACTTTTTCGGGGAAATAATCGTTGTCATGACAACGACAATGAAACATTAGACATCAATAATCATCAGCATGTTCCCCAAGTTAATTGGAGAAGACTGCTTTATTGCGCTAGACAGAATCAGTATTCATTGGCGAGATACTTATAAATAATAATGTTTCAGTTACCTTTTCTACCATGTTATATTATCGGGAAGTTGTTGAAAATTTAGCTTTGAAGTTGGTGACATTTTTCTCTTATTATCAGGGATGGTATTGTACGGCCGTGTGATAATAAAGACAAATTGAATTACAAATATATCATATCATCTATTGCACCATCATTTATTTGATTTTTCAAACTTCTTAGGTCCATCAAGGATTTTTTTAGTACTTTCGTATATCATTTTTAATCAAGGAGCTGAAATTGGATTTTCTCTATTATTGATAACTGTTCTGATTATTATTCAGTAGAACTCCAGTTATTGGGAGCTGAACTTATTTGGATAATCAAAATTTTGTTTAATTGGACTTTTTCGAAAATAAAGTTCTATTTTAATTAGTTATTGTACGTTGAAAATGGGAGAAAAAACTATATTTTTTTAAAAAAAAAAGAACTCTTAATCATTTAAATAAAAAGTCAACACTTTTACATGCTAAGGTACTTACAAGTGCTGTACATTAATACAGTATATATGTACAGTGCTGTAAATGAAAGTCATTGCTTACCGAACATCTTGGTCTTAAAGCTGAACAGGCATCACCTGCGCATATCTTGAGCTACTTGAATTTTGACATAGAAGAGGCTTTTTCAAAGTCACTTATGTTTTTGAATTTCCTGGCTATTTATGGACTAATGGAGTTGGTCTAGTATTGGAATTGGACCATTTTGGATTAGCAACAACAACACATCTTGATCAGAGTAAGCTGTTACTCTGTCTTCATACGTTTTTGGCCAGACAAATCGTGCATCCGCTTGACAATGAGAATTTGCATGTAGTCACACTCTGGTTTACATTCTATCCTTTTCAAAGAGTTTCAATGTTATAAAATGTTTCCTAGCTGATGGTCCCTGTGTCTGCTTCAACTTGGACATCAAGGATATCATTTACAATTTGTAATCCAATGTGTGACTCATAATCCATTCTCCCATATCATCAGCTCAAACATCCATGAGTTTTTTAAATAATGTTTTTGAATTCCTCAAGTGACGCGTCTATCTCTCTTATTCTCATCTTCTTCTTTCTCTTACTTTTCCTTTTCTTGAGCTTTTTCCGTCCCTTCTTTAGTCTAATTTATTTTTCTGAAAGCCATTCGGATAGACCGAGCTTGGATAATTGGAGTTCTACTGTACCTAAATTATTTGGTACCCAAATTATTAAAAGAGTCATTATTATCTATAGGTATTAATTTGCTGTGTAGATAATAAAACTGTAAAGGGATTTGATTAAAATGTAATGTGTACAATGTATGTGATAAAAATATAAAGAATATAATATACATTAATATTACAATTGGCTTGGAATATAAGCTTTTCACTTTCTTTTTTATCTCATTACTTTTCAAAAAAGGGAAGTATTTGGTGCACGTCCAATCAAAGTGGGAAAAAAGAGCATATTTATGGTGATAAATTATTCAGACACCTAATTCCATCAGTTTAATACCTTAAACCCGAAAGAGAAAACTAAAAACTGAATCTTAAAATCTAATTTAACGTCATTTTCATGCATCTTCGTAGACAGCTGAGTACATTGGATGGGTGGCAGTGGGGGGTATCGGCTTCTTTCCCCCATTCAATGCACCCCCATTTCTCCCTTTAATCGTTCATAGTTCGAACTCTAACCTATCACAAAACATCAGAATCCTGAGCACAGGTCTAACTTATCCGTTCCAATCAGCGCTCGCCTGAGTGGAGGAAAATGCATAATAATTCCACTTCCCCCCCCACACCTCCGATGAATATTAACGCTTAATTTTCGGAAGAGGCCCGGATAGTCCCTGACTTGGCCGGATACGCTTTAATTAACGTCGCTAACGATGTTTCTGTTGCGAGCCGTTCGGGCGCATTTTAACTCTTGGTGCGTGTCTATGCCCTGCAGGACTGACGAACGGATGATGATGATGAGGGGATGTCGAAAATGCGGGGGAGGGTGCGGAAACGGAATAATGCGAAAGGGGTGTTTGGAAGAAATTTTTCTGGAACAGTTTTTTTTTCTTTCGGGAAGTAGAGAATTTTCTTGGGGAAGAAAGAAGTTTTAAGAGATCTTGGAAATAAATTGAGTGCTTTTGCCTTCGATCGTCTTGATTTCGCTGATTTAATTCGGGGTAAGGTGATTACCAAAATTCCCAGTGAATCTTGTTACTGAACAGATGGCAGCACCCTCTTTTGTTGTTTTGTTTTTCTGTCACTGGGAATTATCTAATTATTTACTTTTTTTTATCAAATATTAGGGGTTGTTTATTTGCTGATGACTGATTCGTTTCGTTGAATTTTCCTGATCCAAATCGAATCCAGAAAAAACTCACGAATCTTTTGAATCTAATTTTTTTTAATGCCAATTTGTTATTTAAAAAATAACATTTTGAGTAAAATAATAACAATTTGTGAATACAATCCTGGAAACGCGTGGTTTTCTATTTAAAAAATCGCAATTTGTATAATGGGTTTTATTTACAAAATAATTTAGTTATAACTCTCAATGAGCATTAATTCCTTCTGTAAACCAATTTAGAAATATCTTTAAAAGGTATTTAAAATTCACCAAAAAAAAAAGATTTTTTTTTACTTGGTTTATTTAATATTTTGTTCACGTGCTTCGGCATATTATTACGTCGAGAGCTTGAGTTGTTCGATAGATGTCGTTACTCTCAGCAGGATATGCAAATTGAATAAAATGTATTTTTATGACAAAAATATAGCTGCTGAATAAACTATTTCCTGCCACTGATGCTGAGAAAGTAATATCTATTTGAAAGCTGTTTTACAGAAAATGTCTTGAACTATTGAAATATTCTTGTGTAGTTCCGCTAATGAAGCAATGTTTCAGATTTGAAGGCAGGAAATAATATTAAAATCGTCCTTTTGTAACTGTGTATATAAATATGTCGACATTTAGTTAATTAAAAATATAGACATTTAATTTAATAATTTATATATCCTAAACGCTTATTATATTTAACATCTAATGTGTTAATATTTGGTTATGAGCTTTTTAGTTACTGGAATTTAAATTTTTATGTTAGGATTGGAAATAGTAAAAAAAATGATAATAAAAACATTCTGATATCATTACAAGTTTTCTAAATATATAATTTCATTTTAAAAACAGCTTTAAATTTCATTACAATGAAATAAAATTTTTAAATTTTCATATATGTACGGTTTAAAATTCCCTTATCATGCAAATTTATGTAATTCCAGATTACTTCATTTTGAAAAACATTCCGATGCAATACATTTCAGTTATTGTTTATAATCGAAAATGGTATTGTTTGATGCATTCAGTTTTTTACTGTGTAAATATATATGATAATATTTTAATTTACTGTGATTAATATTTTTGTGTTAGTGAGATTAAACTGACTGGAAGCTAGTACTTTTATTTATTCCTTTTTAAACTGAGATAAGTATTAAATTCCCATAAGTATCTTAGTTGAAATAGATTTCTAGAAAATAATTTGTAAGCGCGCGCGCGTTTTTTTCTCCTAAATAAAGAAAGTTGGTTGGTTGGTTGGGTTTTATGGAGCAAGGTCCAAACTTGGACATGCTGCGCCAAACTAAATAAAGAAAGAACTACAATTACGTGATGGGGTAAATCTCTCTCTCTTATAAATCAAATATAACTTTGGTGATTACAAAAGTAACAACAGTTGTTTCATATTAAAGTATTTATTACATTAGACAATTTTCCAGTTATTCGAATGTAATATAATACCTCTTAAAATTTGTAATAGATAGAAATACCGAGAGAAAATTCTGTTTAGAAAATTAATCGTTTCGCATTAATTCTAAATGAGTTGTGTACCTAACTAATTAAATTAAACGCCACATCATTGATGTGCAACTCACTTTGAATTATTATTTTGTGTGTAATAATTAATTCACTGGATATAATCGCTGTTTTATTAGCCATTTCGGATTATGCTTTGTTACATTCTGTCTCACTTTTCTATTATTTGGGATTCATAACGAATATTTTCCCACCTTCTTTCTATCTTCATTATACTTTAAGGATAAAACGAATGTGAGTGATTGAATATTAAAATACGGTTTGGAAAATATCCATACACAATGGACATTGTTGTAGTAAAATAACAATATATGATAATTAAGGATATTGTTAAGTGTCCGAACATGGCATTGTAAATTTATTATGTTCAATTCCATTCAATTTTATATGATCTCCGAAACTATTAAATGTTTATTTTTGAATGGAACAAAGTTAAGGTACTATCGAATCGATATTTCCGAGTTGTTGTCTGCGCGAAAGAGCTTTCTGTTGCTATCAAAACTTTATGTTCCATACCGTTGCCATTAACTAAAATAAATGTCAACAGTATTGTCGTTCTCGTACACCATTCAGTATCATTAGAGCAGGAAGCAAGCGACTGGCACAAAACGGTATCTGGCATCCGCTCCATTGGCTTCTCCGGAGTTGCTGGACCAAACCTGTTTTTCCAGGTTTAGGGAGATTCATCTTCATTTACCTTGCTATCTTTCCCCCCTTTTTTTCATCCTTGAAGTGAAACTCCACTTTTCTAGTTACAGTTGCAGTTTCGAGGAGAATAAAGGATGGAATAATGAAAAAAAGCGAAGTCCCCCCTCCTCTCTCAGCAGAACATTTTAAAAATAAATAAGTAAAGTGAAGAGAGCCGAGTAAGTAAGCGGCTAAAGAAGAACGTAAATAAAGAAGAGAGCAAATAGATGGGGAAGAAGAAACTGACGGAAGTTCTTAAGAGAGACAGAAGGTCCCTTTCTATTTATTAGAAAATCATTTGCAAACATAAACATTTTACTTGAGTTTATCTTCTTCTCGCTCGAGTTGCTTTTTATGGCTGTATTGCCTTAAAGTTTATGAGCTCGGAACTCGGACGCTAGGATGGTGAGGGGTTGTCTTGAAAGTTTGCCTTCTGGATGGGAAATAGCCATTTGTCTTTGTAAGAGATGTTGAGACTTTACTGGGAGTTTACTTCCTGAGAATGTATTCGAAAGTGAATGCAGACCAACGTTTTGGGAATCATTTTATTTAAAAGTTCCAACTTTGTTTTAAAATAATGTACATTTTATTTTATAATTACCATGAATATTTTTCAGTATTATCCTTTTTGATTCATGAAATTTTTTCATGTTGACAATTTTTGTTTTAAGTGACGCATATGTAATAAATAACTGTATCTGTTGATGGTGAAGTTTGATTGGTTGTCAAGGAATTGAAGATTCAGAAATAATTCTTTATTCTACTTTGATATGTTCTTTACTTCCAATATCTTATATTAATCGCGCCAGTGATTTAAACAAATCGATTTTTTCAGAGCTAAAAAGCTGTACAGTTAATTTCTAAAAACAAATAAAACTGTAGCTCTTTTTAAATTTTTATTTACAATCATTTGCGGAATTAAACTAGAGGGTTAATTTGCCTGTAATTCGCTTTCAAAAGTTAGAATATGAATAGTATCGACATTGATGGCTTATCTTTTATTGATGGCTTTAAAGGAAAAGGAAATTTATAGCGTTTCTTAAATAATAAGTCTAAAAAAACGAAATTATTTACTTGAAATTTAAAAATGATAGTTTACACATCCAAAAAACTATCTTGTTATTTCTATCAAAAGACAAATGATATTAGCAAGCTGTGTAAATTATGTTGTATCTACTAATGGCTAAATCGCTAACGATATCATTTACTTAGCTAAAGTTAACCTTTGTGAAAATTTATAGAATAAAATTCTTAATTTGAGTTATGTAGGTATTTAACGTCAACAGCTAGTTAAATCTAATTTTAGACATGTGAATTTCTATTCACAGATTTCAATTAGTCGCAGCTGTGATTTGTGATTGACTTTGCCACAAATAGCAAAATTTTTTCATTTTTGTTTGTAAAAATTATATAGTTATTGATTCTTATATAATGTGGGTGATTTACTTTTTCAATATTAACTTTTATTCGAAAAAATAACTTGACAAATATTTCTAGAATTCTTGATTTTAGTTTCTAAAAATTTCGATTGTTAAATTTCTCGTTATTTATTTTTAAGAACTCTCTCTAAATGTTAGAAATTACTTTCTTTATAAATAACCGAATGTTAATTATATTTTAATAACAAAGCAAAGTTAACGAACTAGACGCAGTACAATAACTCTCCAACAACATTTCAATTTGATGGGTAAAAGATTAATAATGTTTCATAATCGTCTGTTATTCCGAAGACATATAGATCATAAAGAAGAGAATGTGTATATAATTAATATTCATATCTACAAACAAAGCAAATTTCTCGCCACGTTCTAAAATAACCCAGTAATGAGTTTTGGCGAAGAATGTATCATATTGCACTTATTCCGAGCAATCATCGTCCTTTGATAATGATATTAATTTTTTTTAATCCAAACTCATGAAATTTAATTTCATTAAACAAAGTTCTAAACAGCGTTAAGCAGAAGTCTGTAATTAAAATTTTGTGATTAAACCTTTCCAAGAAGAACTTTTCCTCCAACTCGGAAAAATGCAGGTCGAATCTCTGTCGTAGAATTTTTAGGAATTAAACCACTTTCAAATTCCACTGCTCCTTGTAATGTTTTGATGTGTTTAAATCAGGGATAAGAGGGGGAAAAATTCCGGGACCTCATCAGGAGCCGAAATAAAATAAATAGAATAAGTGCCTGTGGGGAAATACAAGGCAAACGGTATAGCGAAAGTCTGCACTATCACTTTCTCTCTTCTGGCGATTCCTTGGCGAGATTAAAATGTCAGTTTGGGGCTGAGAAGCACTGTCGGAGGAAAGAAAAAGTTTTATCGTCAGGGCGGGGCTGTCAGTTGCGAAGCTTCTCTTAAACTCAGGTTGCAACTGACATATTCGTTTAAGTCCGTCCAATCTACTTGTTTTTGTCACTGGGTGATTCTGGAGGACGCTTTTCTTTTTCTTTTCTCGGAAAAATATATAATCGAAGGTACTTGGGGGTGGCTTAGGGAATCACTATAGCTGACTCCAGTGTGAAGATACTGAGGAAATCCTACAGTATCTATTGAAGAATAACTGTAATGGAATTCGGGAATTCTTTGTTTTCTATCCTAGATGTTACTTTTTTTAATGGTAATTTTCTTAAAATTGACCTGTAGTCTTCTGTAGAATTCAGACCATATACTGCAGTTCTGCAGCTATGCACATTTTCTTATTCATGGACCAGGACAAAAAGGTGTAACGAGATAATTGCCTGTTCCCTCTTCCTGGAAATTAAGAATTGTTTCATAAAATGTATTTTTAAAACTTTCTTGACATTTGTAACAAAAAAATTAAATTTTTTAATGAAAATTTAACTTGCATCTGACAGAGAAATTTTTCTAGGTCTATAACTATTAAACAATTAAATTTTACTCTGTTTTGCATATTTGTTTTTTTATTTTTTTTATTATGTTTTATCTGGTAGGTAACATTTTAGTTCACGTAAAGGAAAACCAGACATTTTTACATACCACACATGCCATCTAAACACTTTTATCTAAATTAACTTCAATTATCTAAATTGACATATTTAAAAATTATGTGATTCCGAGCCTAATTCACTACGCTTGTGTTGTTTGGTGAAGAATTATATATATATATATATATATATATATATATATATATATATATATATAACGATATATAATTAACTGTTAGATTATTGCTATATAACTCATGCTGCATGTTTCTGCCAATTGAATAAAATGAAACTAATTACCATTTCATTTCAAACTACAATCTAAAACCAAGGTCAACACTTATAAAAGCAACCACCTATCTTGCTACATGTTTGGAAGAACTTGAACAAGCATTACAGCAAGACCCTCTTCAGTTGAATAAGATCTTTCAATACCTACCAGCCACGGCTTCTACTACTGAAAATTAGCCGATTCGGTTGTTATGTAGTTGCCATTAAAAATTTTAGATATTGGGAACAAATGCATAATGGTTGTTAATCCTTGAATGAATAAGTTAAACATGTCCTCAAAAAATAGCGGTAGAAAAATACCTAGAAGAAAGTATAATTAAATGTTACTAATCTGTTATTCTGAAGTTTACTTCCACATTGAAAAATAAATGCTTAAAATCACTTAATTTAGAACAATATATATATATATATATATATATATATATATATATATATATATATATATATATATATATATATATATATATATATATATATATATATATATATATATATATATATATATATATATATATATATATATATATATATATATATATATATATATACAAAAATATGATGGACTAAATAAGAGTGGAGTGAGCTATTTAGTTAACAGTTTAAATCTCTCATTATTTAAATGACGGAATGACTTAGAGATAGTGATGTCTTATAACATCATATATAGATACTTGATTCTTACAAAAAAACCATTATATTTGACTAATTGTTAATTGAAAAAAGGGGGTTCATTGAAAACTCGGCGATTTTTGAGGATCAACGAAGAGTATAAATTTCTAAATGCACTTCTGTTGCAAAATCCTCAGTTTATTTCCTATTCTCGTCACACAGCAGAAAGCTGATAAGAGAATCAGAACTCGATGATCGTCACCCCTGTTTTAGACTTCAGTTGTATCCAGGCTGCTTACGCATTCAGACGACTTGCTTTATAATTCTGTAAAAAGTGTAAATCGGCGACAAAAGGTTTCTTATCAAGAGTTCACAAATGGCCTACATTTTTTTTTATTTCTTTTGCAAAGATAGTTTAAACTACTAGCCTTTTCTTTAAGATAAACTGAAAGAAATAAAGAAAATAAGTAAAATAATTACAATCATTTGTGTCTGATTATTAGATAATTTGTTAGTACTTATCTAATGTTTCCGTATTTTGAGACCGGAACAAATTTTATCATTCGCATTATTCGTGAAATAGTTTATGAATACAAATTAGATGTATATTTCTAAGCTAATAACTGCTTGTCTGAAATAGTTGCATTTGCTCCTAAAGCAAAAAAATTCCAAGTAATAAAAATATTTTATCTATCAAATTATGTAAGCAAATACTTTTATATTATCTGTTAATCGTATTTTTGGTTGTATTGATTTATTTGTTCTATTGTTAATTGGTTATAAAATTTTCTAACTGACATCTAGCTCTCCATATGTTATATTTAGAACACACACAATTATTAACACTACACACTATAATATTATCATATCCTGCCGACTACAATTTTCGTGTAGTTTAACATTGGTTAACTATGAACGTACTTAATGAAAGTTGGAATCATATTCTTGTGAACTATTATTGTCTATGTTGACCATCATTTACTTTAGTGACATTCTTAATGAAAATTATTTGCAAATAATTTGAATTATATAGTAATATTATTAATACTCATATACTATAGGCCTATTAATGCTTCATTATTGGTGTCTCATCAGTACACTTTTATTTCGGCTTTCCTTTAGTTTTAGAACTAACCTCTTACACAGCTAACAATGAAGATTCTAACTCCTACTTATTGATGGTTAACATTAACTCTTTAGCAACATATTTAAAAGCAACTATTTGCTACAAATTTGGAATCAGGCCGCGGTGGCCTGGTTGGTTAGGGCGTCGTTCTCATTATCCCTAGGTACTGAGTTTGAACTCCGGCTTAACCGAAGATCTGTTGGTCGCAATGTCCTCCAAGTGAAATGATCTGGTAGGCCAAGTATTGGGGGTCTTCTGCTTGGTTCCTGGTTCAAAATCACGAAGACTCCACCCGGCTGCTTTCTATCTAACTGGTAGAGCCTAATTCAGGGCTAGCTACAGGGAAGCATGCTGGTGTAACAACAACAAAATTGAATGTAAAAACATTATTTGGACTCATATTCCATTATTGTTGTCTCATCAGTGTTCCTTTTGATTTAGTATTTTCATCGGATTTATCGCTCATAGTGAAAATTTGTGTCTAATTGTCGGGAGAGGCTAGGTCTGTGTTGACTCTTATTTTGATTGAAAGTTATTTGCAACAAATTTTGAATTTGTTTATATTATTAGGGTTCATGTTCCATCATTGCTGCGTCATTAATATCCTCTTAGTTTGGCTTACTTTTAGTTTCAACGTCGAACTTATCATTGAATTTAAGTTCATAAAGAAAGTATGTTGATGTGGTTAAGATTAAGTTGATTATCACTTTCTTCGGTGACATATTTATTGACAAATAACACTTTGCAACAAATTTGGAATCTAGTAATATTATTTATGTTCAACCACCATCATTGGTGCCTCAACAGTATACTCTTAATTCGGTTTCTTATACGTCGCCCTTACCCCTTACCAAGCACAATGAAAATTTCTATCTTCTACTTGTTTATAGTTAGGACTAACTTGATATCACATTAGTGGCATATTTAATGAAATTATTTGCAACAAATTTGGAAAGTTATATTATTATTAAAGCTCGTATTCCATCATTGGTACTTCTTCAATATCCTGTTAATTTAGTTTTTTCGTCACTTTAGCGTCGGACTTATCGTTTATAATAAAAGTTTGTGTCTTCTACTTGTAAGGTTGAAACTAGGTCTCTAAACTGAATTAGCATTTATTTTAGTAACAAATATTTGCAACGAATCTGTAGTCGAGTAATACAAGGTTATTTCAAATGAATCATTGGGTTTTGATACGTTACTGCCTTCAAACTTGGAAACGTGTATGTCTGCATGACAACGCAAACGAGATGGTGTTAACTACAGTTTCATACTGCTATGTGCAATGTATGCGTAGTTGCTGCTCGAACGTCATATTCAAAATGGTGAATGGACAGCTGAAAGCTTTTTGTTTACTAGAATTTTCAAAATGTGAATCGCTCATAACCGTTCACAGAGTATTTTGGTGGCATAAAAATGCAAACCATCAATCTAACAAATCAATCTGCGCTGATATCGACAGTTAAATATAACTAGTTGTTTATGTAAAGGCAAATGATTCGGACGATCTATAGTTACTGAAGAAAGAGTGAACAATTCGACAGCTAACTGTGCAGAAAATTTTGAGAAAAACATTACGATTTAAGCCGTACCACATGCAACTGCTGCTGGCATTAAAGCCAGACAGTTATGTAAAAAAAGACGTTTTGTGATAGCATAACATAAAAGAAGCCTGTGTGGATAATGACTTTGAAAACAAGCTTGTTTCTTGTGATGAAACTAACTTTCAGCTTAGTGGCAGGGTCAATTTACACTATGTATGGTAAATCCCCATGAAATTGTAGAAGACGAACGCGATTCCGCAGAAATCAAGTTCTTTGTGCAATTTCACGTAACAAGGTGTATTAACCCTTCATTTTTCGTGCGGACAATGTGACAGGTACTTCCTACATGAACATGCTTCAGTTATGGTTGTATCCGCAACTGGAACACGATATCAACGGTTACTTTTACCAAAATGATAGAGCTTTACTAATAACAGACACACTGACTTTACACGCTGACACTATGAATTCCGTTACTACCTTAATCGGCAATTCCCGCAACGATATGCCCGGACACTATTTTCATGACCGTCCAGGTTGCTGGACTTTTCACCTTGTGACTTTTTTCATTTGGGGATATGTTAAAGACTGTGTCTTCGTACCATCGTTACTTACTGCTTTTGAAATGCCATCAATATTTTGAAAACATATTGATGACATCATAAATTATTAGGATACTTATCTACAAATATAATTGATGAAAACATCACGATTTCCATGCTACTATTAATTTTATTACATGGTATTTCTTGATTACTTTGTAAAATGTTACATTGCATTCATACATTATTTAAAACTATATGTTGGCAACTTCAATAATGATAGAATAAATTACAGCCTACACTTCGCAAGAAGATTTTGTATTTCAGAATAGAATTTTATCATTAAAATCAAGCTATTTATTTACTCTTGCAGTTTAGATTTAAACTGTCATAAACTGAATTTTTTACTATTTATAAAAAATAAAATATTTACTTATTTGATAATAAGGTATTATGGATCAACACAATTCGTAGTAAGCAACAATTATTTCGTTATGGGCTGTGGCATCTTCCGGTAGCATATTTTATCTAGTATCAATTACGCTGTTTACATCAAGAAGTAAATATGACACAACGGAAATAAATGGTGGCCATTTTTCATGTCCCTGAAACGCAATCTCCTAGGCGGAAGAATCAAAGAGCTGACATTTTTTTCCTCTGTTTGTCCTTTTCGTCCAATTCATTTGTCACAAATCAGAGCGCCATTAAACTCGTTGTAAGGGCATTTTTACACATCAGCAAAAACCAACAAAGGACTTGAATAGCGTGTGGCCGTCACAGGCTAGGCAATATCTCACTAGAAGGAAAGGAAAAAATAACTTGTCTTTAGCAATCTGTCTTTTGGACGTCTGCCTAAACCCTTTTTCCCAGAGCTTCATTCAGAATGGAACGAGCCCTCGTAATTTGTCTCATTTTCCGGGGATTTGTTTTCAGTGGCCTGCTGTAATGCTTCTTCGTCGGAGAGAAATGTTGGGAAAAGGCTCCTGTAATTGGATGTAACAATTTAAGCGCTTGCGGCTACATTTATGATGTTTGTCTACAAGAATTAAGTCTTTATTTCGAGGGTTTTAGGGGAATCTATGGCTCATTTTGTATGCTGGCCGCGTGTTTGCATTGTGTGACTGGAATAATTTAAAACCCTTCCCTTATTGCCGTTTTTGTGTTTGTCTTGGCGAAGTGCACCTAGTTAAACGTTTCCTCGTTATTTGTCCTTCCCTGAAGAATCTTCCTCCTCCTTTGGCGAGTTTTGATGTTCTTTCAAATACTGCGTTTGCGAATTAAAGTTATTAAATTTGGGGCAACTAAAGCCAAGTAACTGTCAAACTAAGTGAGAATCTAGAAATAAAAGAAATTTGTTAATGGATATGTTATCATTTTATATGCTCATAGTTTTGAGTTTTTCCAGTTAAGTTTTGGTCCAGACGTTACCATTTAGTGTTCATGGCTTTGAATATTTCCAGTTTAGTATTATTGGTCCGAAGATATTTTAATCTTTAAAGAATGAAGAGTAAACTATTGTCGACGTTTTTTGGACGGGTTGGTTCAGGGTCAAAATACTTAATCGCAGTAGATGTCCTGCTGGTCAATTATGCTTTACAAAAAATGTGATATATATATATATATATATACTCTTGTATTTATCTTCATTTTTCAACATTTTTCTTTTTCTTTTCCATTCGGAGGAGAGAACAGTTTATTAGTTTATCGTTTGCTTTTCAGAATCTGTACAGGTCAATTCGAAATCCTCTTTATCTTGACCCTTATTCTCCTGATAAGAAGAAGCAAGTGTTTTCTTTCCTCTCCTTTTCTCGATATATATATATATATATATATATATATATATATATATATATATATATATATATATATTAAATTTTGCGGCTCTTAAATTCTCTCTCTCTCAATCTAACTTAATTCATTTTCCTTAATTCCTTTCCTGATCTTTCAATTTTCACATTCTACTTCAATTTTTTTTTAGTGATTCTTTTTTTTTTATTGAAAATTGGTGTTTGAAAAATTTTGTAAACTTAATGATTTTGTTGTTAGTACATAGATATTTATTTTATTTATTTTTTTAACAAAATTTTCCTAAAAGAGTTTACATTGTTGAATTACATTGAGTATTACTTGATTTTTATTTAAGAATCAAATTTAATATATATGCATATCATGCAAGCCTTAAAGATCTTTGATATATTTTATTATTAAATGAGGTTTTTTCGACAACTTTGAGCTCATTGAAAACTACCAGGCTTGTTTATAATATTGCAAAAGAATTTTTTTTATATTTCTGTTTCAGTCGCTTAAGAATTGATGCTCTCGAATCAGTCATTGATAATTTCAAAGCTTTCCCTTTATCTCTAAATATAAGGCTTTCAGGGTAATTCTTTGAAATTTTTTCTTTTTGTATTCATCTTTTAGTTTTGAACAATTTTTGACCAAAATTTTTTAGTCCAATCTTCTTTTTAGCAATCGATCTATTGAATCCATTGATAAACTTGAAAACATTCCCTTTCAGTTTCAATCAACACAATTGTTTTTAGTTATTGTTTATCATCCCAAGAATATAAAGAAAGTTACTTTTATAAAAAATTAGCCAAAATTAAGAAAACTATATTAATTAACCCTAAAAAGCAAATTATCTTTTTCTGGAGAGTTACAGAAATTGACTGAAACTTATAAAGCTTTTCAATTAAGTCATATGACTTTAATTGTCTTAGTTCTGACTTTAATTGTTTTAACTGTTTCTTAAATTTGTTACACAGGCTGGAAAACATATTTCCCCCCATATTTTTTAGTATTTTGATACGAAGTACTTAGAGATTTATTTTTGTGATACATATTTTTTCGTTCGAGTTATCCTAATACATTTCTTTTTACCCGTAACGTTATTTTCAATTTTAGAATGATATGAATTGTAAATTTAAAAACTTATAAAATATTTTCGAAGGAGTTTTCTGCATGAAACTTCTCTTTATGAGTTTTGTGAATTTGGTAAAGAGAATTTTACAATTCGGCAACGAAAATTGTACAAGTTTTGTGAAAAAATTTTCAAAGAATAATAATATGTAGATGGGAATTATACAATTATTTTTAAATATTTATTAGCATTGTTAAATTTATGATTAGATATTGGTCATTCTAAAATCATCATTATGATTTTTGAACTCATAAAATATATTTCGACTCGACGCACCTGGTGATATTTTCATTCGATGGTGCATTCAAATACATATAGATTTCATGTGGTATAATTTTTATCTAGCTTTCACTGAATTGAGAATGCTTAATTTGTAGATGTCCCCTGATCTCTTCGTTCATCCTTCCCCTAATTTTTATATTCCTGGACTTGTCACAGGAAGATGATATTGCCAGATTCCACAATTTGTCCTCCCTAAGTAATTGGTTTTCGCTAACCTTACTGATCCGTGTAAGTATTCCTCCCCCTCTGCGCCCCTCCCCGAAATCCTGTTACGTATGACTTGATGCAATGCCACCATCGCTGCTTTTCGCCAATTATTTATGTTTGGATACTGTGGCTCCTCCCCTCCTCCAGTACGCGGAAGAAGATACATGTCTGCAGTTTTTTTTAATACAGTATTGCATTGGAGGCAGAATTATGTATTACTCTTCTGTTACTGGTGTAACAGTCTAATAATTGAACTTGTAAGAAATTGTACTAGCTTGTGCTATCATTGTAACCGATATTTTTTTATTTAATGAATTTGTGTTAAATGCTTAATCTTACGTTAATTTTTTGTTAAGTTTTCCTTGAATGCATTTTCAATGCTGTTTAAGCATGACTCCAATCCATGTTAATATAATAATGTATTTCGAGTTTTTTTTGTGTGTGTTTCATATATTTGCGTTTAAATGTAATCACTTTTATTATTAAGATTAACTATAAGTTTCTATATTATATTAATGTTTACTTTATCTTTACATTATTTTTTTATCTGTTTTTAATGTACATGTGTAAATGCGTTGCAATTTTTAGTCATATTTATAATACATAAATTTTGAAAGCTTTGCAAAAGATCGTTGACTTGATAAGAAAAATTATCGAAAATTAATAAATGGGTTTAATATTTGCTCAAAGATTCTAATTATATACTTTTGTATTTGAAAATGTTGTTAATGCTAATTCTCTTTTGCTCAAACTTTCCATTACCTGATACTCATATTTTCTGAAATATCGTCTGCTGATAGTAATGCATTGAATCGTTATCGTGGATGCATTCATCTTTGGCTGTCGTGAATTTTTTTTTTTTTTTTTTTTTGTAAAAATTCATTGCCACCAATTTATTGTAAAAAAGAAAAACGATATGGTTTTATACCATTTCTGCTATTTTTCATTCTTTGCACGCTCTGAGTATATACCTTTAAAAAAAAAAATCTCATCTTAAATATTTAACATTTAATGGCTCTGAAGAATCTTAGAAAAATATATTCATGGATTCTTCACCAGTTTTCCATAGTACGAAATCTCCATGAGAAAACCCAGAAAGTCTTCCAGAAAATAAAGCTTTTTTCCTTAAATTTCTTCGTGAATATCAAAGATTCTCCTCGGATTTTTCCGATTAACTTTCAAGCATTTTTCTCGGCAACCTTATCTAAATGACTAATATCGAATTTTCTGTAAAAGAAACAGAATGTTGTAATTTTAATTTTCCTGAATTGTTTGCAAAGCTACTATTTTTATTATTTTCCAGCTCGAACCACATAACAATTAGTAATAATTTTTCAATATAAGTTTTGTACAAATAGAATAATAATATCTACGAAATGATAAAAGAAAAATTAAAATTTTTTAAATTCTTCTTCATGTAGAACTTTTTTTCTCCCTTTCGTCTTAAAGTTAATTTATTGTAATGTTTACTATTTTATCTTTCTCCATATCTAACTTATATTCTGAAGTCTTCTAAAGAAAATGCGATAATTTATTCTTCCATCTGTATTTTATTAGAACAGTAAAAGGAATTCAGAATAAAAATTACAATAAATATATTATACACTTAATATTTATTTAAAAAATTATATAAATATTATATAATGTATAAATATAAGATTATATATAATATATTATTGTAACTAAATATTTAATGTAATTTATATACGTATAAAATATAATTATAAATCAATACACTAAAATACCAAATTAAACTAAGCGAACTCTCTAATAGCAATAGAACAAATTTTGCCTGTGCTAAAGTATTAAAATTAAAGTTTTTATCATAAAATAATTTTTCGGTTTTATCATAACCACAAATTTTTTTTCAACGACGAGTTTATTTGAAATGGAAACAAATTTTTCTGATTGGGGTTAAAATTTTAAAATTCCTTGTGCATATGACATTAAAAAATTGTTGAGCTTTATCATAATTAACTGGATATTCGAAAAGGTGAACAATAGCATATATGTATTTAATTACAAGTAATTTAAAACTTATTAAATTACTTTAAATGTGAGGTATATTAATAGTAATATGATAATAAAAACTGGAGTTGTAAATTATGCAGTCATAAATTTAAGTAATTACAAAAATTTTTATGGTGCCTCAACCTTTTTATGTATACAAGTTTAATATACAATATAGTGAACTTTATTGTCAACCCCTTTACGTCTAAATAATGTAAATAGTCCTCCACCTCTTTTTAAGGAAAAAAGAATAGTACATAATACAGTTAGAGTACAAATAAAAAATGAACAGGACAAAGCTATTTGGAAAACTAGGGAAAAGAAACAAGATTAGAGCTTCATAATATTGTCCTAGTAGTTTCATTCCAAGATATATTTTTTCCCTCCTTCTACTTTCTATTTTCCCTTCTATCCTAGCTTCATTTCATTTCACTTCCTCTGCTTTTTTTCTCCCTCTTTTTTATATTTATTTTTCATTTCATTCGTCCTAGTCTCTTTGTTTGCCGAAGTGTGCCATGCAAGGGAGTATTGTGGTTGTTTCATTCTAATCTAGTGGGAGATTGGCAAAAAGAAAAGAGAGGAAGAAAAAAATTGAAAACAAGAATCGAATCGAATCTGCGAGGCCATTTTGCATTTCGGCCTTTTCGTTCGAAAGTTACTGTTCGAATCGGATTCCAGATTAGCTTATTTTCGTCTGCTTTTGTGCATTTTTCGTTTGCTGTGTTCTAATCAGCTGTACATGGTATCCACCTGGCCTTGTTTAGCATTTCTCGGGTCTTAAGAACTATTTTTCGTTCGGTTTCTGAAAAAGATCGGTTCGTGTTTCGAATAGAATTTTTAAATTAATAAAGAAAATGATATTGCTTTTTTTGGCTTATAACCCAATATGCATTCATATATTTTTTTAAATTTTACTTTACGGGGACTATGTGAGACACATTTTTAGGTTTCGTATCATTTTGATAGCAAATATAATATAATACCGTTTCAAAATAAGATAAATGAAAATAAACTTCATAGTTGTGAAGACTGTACTAAAAGGGCTTTCTAAAAACGCAAAGAGGATTGTTTTATAAATTTAAAGGCATAACATTTATTGAGGAAAAACAGTTCTGCTCTACGCACTAAAAAAGTTCTTTTACTTCTGTATATAATCATTTCTTACATTTAATCATTAGTAATTTTCAGAATTTTCATGTTAATACTGCTGCCAATTTATGAAGACCAATGGTCACAACAGAAAATAAACGAAGTTTCTTTCGTGTAATGTTTGTCTAAGACATTTACCATTCAGAAATTCTTTCGACTAACGGGAAAGTTGGAAATCATTGCAAGCAAAATTTTTATTCTGATTGCTTTATGATGCGAAATTTCCCATTTGAATTGTTTCAGCAATATTTGATTTCCAACCGCAGCCATTGTCAAGCAGGAGCACAGTTTCTCTAAAATTATTCATTGCTTCCTATTTTACATTGCTTAATTTTCTTAAAATCTCACAATGATAGCTTACATTAAACTTGTACGTTTGGACACGAAATGAAATCACCACCTGACTTGTATTTACTTAATTGTTATTAAGTAAATACTACAAGTTATTACAGTAATTAAGTAAATACTACAAGTTAAGTTCTAAATTTATCTGGTATTATATTTATTAAAAAGCTTGTAGTACAATATTTATTTAAAAAATTGATCATCTTCTTTCAGTATTTACTTAAACAAATGATAAACTTCACTATAGCAAAGTTTTCCCTGTAATGAATCTCTCAAATGATTTATTTATAAAGGTAATTTTCTGTATTCATTGCAATGTTTACAAAAACAATATCCGTATATAGGGTAAAGATAATCCGTAATTAATTGGGAATTGATATAGCAAAATCATTTTGTTCTGTATTTGTCTTTTGCATGATCTCAGTAAATGAATTGGTTATGATCGTTTTAAGACATAATAAATGGCTTTCAGATACATTAAAAATGTTTATATAGGAAGGTAATCATCTCGATCTTTTTTCTCGTTTCAGTAGTGATAAAATAATTTTATATTAAGTAGACAGAAAATACAATTAGAGATTTAGATTATAATGAAATGTTTTAGATAAGTTTTTCTATTATCTGTACCTCTCGAATTACTAAATATTAAGTTTGCTCAAATAATGCAATCGAATCTTTATTCAATCTATCATTTTAATAGAACACGCAAGCAGGAATAATTTATGCGATCGATGGACTATTGTGATAGGTGTCCAAGCATCATTCAGGGTACATTTTAAGGATCAAGCACGCATGTTTGCACCTCTTTGATCTTTGCAATCAATATTGATATGTGGACCATCTTTTGTGCCATTTCGTTTTTTTGCTAGCGTTATTGTGTGTAATAAAAGGTGAAATTAATTATTTCGGTTCTTTCCGTATGAATTCGTTTTGAGATGATTCGTTATATTCTGATTGAAATTCAATATATTTTCCATCTTGCAAGCTAATTTAAAATAACTAAAGTGATCAATTAAAAGCTAAATTTGAACTTATGTGTATACATCGAAAAACTAAGCTGCCGAAGTGTTAAATTGATACAAGGCTGGCCATTCGAATCTGTACGCTGTCTTGTTAAATTTATTATTTTTTTAAAAAATAATATTCGATATTGTCTGCTGTAAGTTTGTGCTATTTAAGCTTATGCAATACTGGATTATCCAGAAGTTTAAGACTACATGTTGGGTATAACTCCTAACATATCTCTCAAATTTAGCGGTACGCACACGAGATATTGAGTTGTATTGCCCTGCTTTCATAGAAATAGTAGTGTTTATGCTTTTGCCCAGGGATAAGACTGATATATTGTCCACACTCGTAAGAAGTACGTTTCTTTTAACTGCGAAGCTACATTCTGCTTTTATTTTATCGTTCTGTTAGAATATCTCTCCTCTTTTGTCTTGTATCGAAATTTTCCGTCAGTAATCCAATATATCCACCCCCAGACTTCGAGTTTAAGGGAAAAGATCGCAGTAGTTACATTATGCAAATTTGTCCATCCCTTTCTTCTCGGCGTGTTTCGATAATGAGGCTGCCTATCTTCCCTCTTACGGACTTCGAATGGGGAAAAATATTTCTTTTTTCCCTTACATTCTCTCTGCACGTTTCGGTGGTTGTGATAGATTAGATATATTAGCCGTCCGGCACAGCTTACGGAAATATTCCCTCTGTTTTCCCCCCTTACCCTTTACTTTCTAACAAGGTGAAAAAATATTCACCTAAAAAAATGGTGGCCACCTAAAAAAATGGCGGAATAATAGAGGAATAAAAATTTACCTAATGCGATTTTCATGTTTTTATTATTCTGTTTCAGTGTGACGAAATGAGGTTTTCTTTTTTAATCTCTCAAGTTGCCATCGAAAATAAATTTCTGCTACGCAAAAGATAACGGAATTTAATAAATAGAGGTATGCATTTTAGTGGTATGTATTCAGTAATGAGCTAGTTATCTTTTGGAAGAATTCTTATGCGTTAAATTCTTTTGTTAGACACAGTGCTCAATGTGATGTTGTTAATGGCACTCGGAAAGTATTTTGAATTCTTTATTTGGAATATAATGTGTGAAATGTTGTTTTCTTTTAAAAATAGTATATATTGATTATTGTGTTTATATAATTACATCCGTCATTTCTGACAAATGTAATTATATAAACACAATAATCTATTTTATTGTTTAATTTATTTTACTGTACCTAAGCAAAAAATATTTTCTTTTAGGTATAATAAAATAAAGTTTTTATTTTAAAATGATTTTGTATGTACATCTTTACCTATGATATATTTCTATCTTGTGTTATAGACTTCATTGTGTGATTTTATATCAATTACTATTTTATTAAAAAACATTTATTACAATAAAAATAAAATGTAAATATATGTTGAATCATTACTTGATATTTAAAAAAAATAATTTTCACTTTAAAAGCTCCACACATTTTGAAATGATGTTTGTAATTGCATATTTATCTCTCATTTCACACAAATACTTACAAAATGAGGAAAAAGTAAAATATATAATCATTCTTCTTAAAGTATTTTAAGTTTTCCATAGATATCCATTCACATGTCTAAAGGATATACAAATATTTTTGTGTATTGATGTAATAGTTCAAATTATCTCAGTTTTTTCTCTATTTCAGTATTTCAGGTTTTTTTCTATGTTTGTTAGTGTTGTTAAGATTTTCTCATTTTGAACTGAAATTACAGCGCTATCTGCCACAAGTGTTGTGGCAGTTAACGTTGAACAAACTTGCGTCATAAATGACGAGCTGTCGCGTATGACATTTTGACAAACTATCACAACTAACGAAAAGTTTCACAAAATATAACAGTATCGTTCATGCCATAAAATCCGAAAGAAACCTTTAGGAATAAAACAAAATCATCCAAATGGTCTTCTGAAGATTTACTGCTGTATCTCTTGACCATTAAAGTCACTGCTTGTCGTTAATAAAAAATATGTAAATCAGCTTTCAACATGGGCATGTGAACTTTTGTGTTAATGGTAATAATTGTTGTAATAAAAAATGTTTTGTGTGGAATTCACTTTAAGCCACAATGGTCGAATCATCATTTGTATTTAAAATATACCCGAACTCTATATATCATCATGTTATTAAAAGACGACCATTTATATACTTGCTTATGTACTTGTATTCTTGTTTATGTACTTATATACTTGTTTTAGCATCAGTACAAAACTGCTTGGGAATCGTTGGTAAAATGTGTGCTGAATTTGTATGTCCTTAGCGTCTCATCTTTATACCATCCTGTTAAATGATGTCTCCTGCGTTGTTATCCTTAAATTCTTTAAACCCCATGCGGAATAAGCGGTCACGATTTAAACTAGATCTCAAAGACGTTCTTGCCAAATGCCAAAACACGAAGCTTGCATCTCAATCCGATCTACCGGATAAGCGAAGACGAAATTGTTGGAAAATCCCGACCTTCGAGCCCCATCCCAGTCCATGCCCTGTTAGGACAAAAACGAATGTGCTGCCTTATATACGTTCGCTTCTTTCCTTCTAATGATCTGTAACCCGCTCTAATGACTCGTTCACAATTATGTCGACTTTCTTTTCTTACTTTGCTCAGAAGCGTTCTGGATCCGGATATTTTCCCTCCCTCGAGATCTCTGGAAGCGGTATTCTTCCGCTTCTGTTCCTTTCTAAATTACTTTTTTTTTTTCGATTTTTCTGCTTTTTTTTCTTTTGCGGTGCTTTTTATGGTTTTGACTATTTTTTTTAAATAAGATAAAAATACTGGGATTACTTTTATGCCTTTTATTTTCATTTTCTTTTGTGTGCCAAATAACGCTTCAGGCATTTAAATTCGATGCTTATTTTTGTTGTTGTCTTAACTGTCAAACCGCAAGCAAATGAGAGGGTATATTTTTATCACCCCCATACTAATAATTCTATTATTAACGGCGATGGATGTATTTCGTCCGTCTGAGTTGTAGTGTAAGTTGCAAGATTTATTCGAAGAATTTGACAAAAGTAAGAGTTGTCATTTTTCTTGCAGCTCTTTCTAAAAAGTATTGTTATAGAAAATCATATATTTGTCAGAAAATATTAGCTATAATTCCTATTCAAATCATAGCTAATATATGTTGTGGAAAACAGTAGCTATGATTTCGTGAGAAAATAGTCCCAATATCCTTAGAAATTTTATAAAAGTTTTTATTCGTGGTATATTAAAAATAGTTTTTACAGCATGATTTAGCTTGTGTGGTCTCTGTCATAAACTAGGGTTTATTTTTAAAAAATACTTCAAATTATGCTTAGAAATAGGATACTTATTGAGATTTAGGGACTTGAGATCATTAGATGACGCCACAATAGAGTGGGATGTAGTGGAACCATGGTAACTTATTTCAAAGATTTTTCTAGTTCATCAACATACTCATACTGGCTGTCTTTTATATAAAGTATTTTTATTTTTATATGCTATTAATAAGAGATTTTTTATTCTGACAATATTTCAAATATTGCTTTCATATCATTTGAATTTTATTTATGACATTAAAAATGTGATTTAATCCCCTAAAATGCTATCATTTACATTTAAAATAGCTCACAAGTACAAATAAGAATTTTAAAATTTTGTCAAAATGCAGAAATTGTAATTTCATTCATCAAATGATCAAGCTTGAAGATGATGATGGATTTTAATGACGGTACATAAATTGAACAATTGAATAACATGAACACATCTTAGCTATTTTCCCCCATTTTTCCAAATTTAAAAAAGAAATGATTTAACTAACTTTCACATTCGTAAACAAGACTGGAAATTTAATTGTAATCTTTAAAATTTAATGAATATTGAATAAATTTGAAAAAAGAAAAAGTAATTGGATTTATTAACGTGTGTGTGTGTGTTCGTGTTCGAGTCCGACTATTGTGAAACAATATGAGATGAATGTGGCATTTCTGCTTTTTTTGCGTTCACATTTTGCGTAGAGCTGTTTGAGAGATATTCTTGGTACGTCGGTTTGTTTGCAACTCCACTGTCACATTTTTTGCACTTGAACACTGCTACTTTATGGTTTTTAAATTACTGCAAACATCGAAGGCCCTGGCGGGAATCGTACCAACAGATTTCGGGGTTTTGCCTCTTGCGATCAGGAATTTGGCCCATTAGCAATGAAGGTCTTCTATAAAGTCAACAGTTCGTGCACTCACAAAAAAAAATAACTGTATTATTGCTTTAATTTGTTAAGCCAACTTTTACACTATAAAAATATGTTTAGAAATTAAGGCCTTTCATTTATGAAGCTGAGAAAAACTCCCCCTCTTCTGAATAAACTTCAAAATCAAAGCATTGCTATAATATACTTCACCAAAGTTAAACTTTTTATGCGACTGAAATGTTGTCATAATTTGTGGGTTGCTGATACTAAATACACATCCGGTTGTAAATACGAAACAAAAAATAAGTAAATAAAATACACAAATGATCGTCTTCCGTGTCGACAAAAATCAACTTAATTCCAGCAATATATTTTAAGAGAAAGTCCCCCAGCTTGACTTTTTATTCTCGTAATCGAAGTCTTATATTCCTTTTACAGTTGTTGGGGGTGTATCAAAAAGAAAAAAAAAGGGAAAGCGATCTTTCTTACTTAACCGGGGCTTCTTCAGTACACGCAATATCGGTTTGCTTCCGTTTTCCAGCCCCTCACCCCCCAATCGCAGTGATAAATTGGAAAGTTATTGCCCTGCCGCTACGTTTTAATGCGAAATTTAGGGGTTTTTGAAATTATATTGGGTACTTCACCCCTTCTGTGCGCAACCCTTGCCGTAATCCTGAACGATGCCATAAATAGAAGGCATTAAATCTCGGGCCAAGTAACTGGAGTAAGAGATTTTATGCTTGGCGATCAAATTTGAAGAACCCGGGCAGAGTTCGACCCCTTTAATCTTCAATTTCAGGGAGTTTTGAATTTTAACTTTTGGCATGCTAGCAGAAAGTCTGTATCAGTGGCCAGCCTGGAAGCTGTTATAACTTCGGATTGGGTAAGTAGCTGTGTTTACACATGCAAGTTTATGGTCGAAAGGGCTGGAATTGGTTTGCTTTTAATGGTCCTCCTTACCCGATAAATGAAGGTAATGTTTAAAAAATGATAATACTATCGCCCAGATTTAGAGTTTCATTACAAATGAAGTCCTTTCGACTCCGGAATGAAATTTAATTACTTTCTGTAGTTTTAGTCGTTCCGCTGGTATTTGTTGGTATAATTATGTCTTAAGAAACCCCTGTAAAACTTTTTATCTCTATATTGTAAATATGTTTTGAAAAAAAATACGTGCGTGTAATAGCTATAATCAATTTTTATGGTAAAGATACTTGCCCTAGAGATTTGGCATATTATATGGCATCGAATGTTAATATGATTATGTTGAGCATGAAAGGGATCATACTCAAAATTCATAAAATAAAGCAATATAATGTTTATTGGTATGTGTTCCATTGGTATAATGTATTCGATTATTTTCTTGGCACGAAAAATAATTTTATAATATGTCTTTTTAAAAGTACTTTTTGGTATCGTAAACATTTTATGCTAAACTGTAATATTTAATGCTGATTTTTGTAACTTTTTTAACTGCCACCTTAAAGTATCTATCATCTTTTGAACAACAAAGTTCAGGTTTTATATTTCTTAAAATATATGTTGTAATGCTCAAAATTTGTTATAGAACTATATTTTATATATTTTTTTAATAAAATATTACTGGATATCATGAGCATGTAATTATTTTAATTTTTTGTATCACATCAAACTATTAGGTCATTAGCTGTCTTTCAGTATTAGTATCGCTAATCAAACAAAACGATCATGTTAACCATTTTACAAGAGAATCTAACTAAACTTTTCTTTTTCGATACTGAATACATTATGTGTTATGATTAATACTTAATATTCTGCCTTATTAAAATTTAATATATCATGCTTTGATTAATACTTTATACTTTGTATTATGGATACTTGTCGTCTGTAACATAGCAATCAAAAACAATTAAAGTGTAATATGCAATGCCATCTGTAGGTAGTATTTGTTACTAATTTTAGAAAATAGCATCTTTCTAAGGTATTTTTGTTAAATACTTGATGGTATATATCTCATTTTGCTTTATAAATCTCTTTTTCTATGCTTATTATTTAAATTATGGAATTTTCAAATCACTCATTTCTTGAAAACACTTTATAGGTTTTAACAAACCATCTGGCTACCAAAAATCGAATTATATCGCAGGAATTTTAGCATAAAAGGGGGAAACTTATTTTCAATTCTGAAAAAAATGTGAAAAAATGTATCTTCTTCTAAAGATGAAAAACAAAATTCTTGAAGTAGCGTTTTTAGCAGTCATGCGTATACAAAATAGCATAATTTTAAAACAAATATTTTCTTCCTTAATGTAACATATATGCTTATTCTAAATATAAATAAATTGAATCATAAAAATGTATTTTTTTCATTAAATATCCTTTGCCCTTTTGGTGAAGTGTTTTTAACACTTCCATTATGCATTTCGTCTTTTATTATGAAATTGTAAAAATACAAATAAACACTTCTTTACCATTTTCAATGCGATTTTTCAAAACATAATACTTTTTTCCCCAAAAACATTAATATTTTGCAGACATCACGATGTACATTTATTCCACGTTTTTTTGCATACATTAAATTTTTTTATGCAGAAATCGGATTATGATAACGATATTTATGTCTGTTCATCCCAATTTCTTCTTCACTTTTTTCTTAAATAAATGTAAAATGATATCTTTTTTCCCCTCGCATTTGTGTACGTATTCTTATCGAATTCTGTGGCATCTTCTTGCTCATGCAAGACTTTGAAAACCTCAAGTTGACATTTTGAATATCATTTTCATAGGGTTTCAAATGGACGTTATCGAAATAGAAGCTGAATCACCGAAGCGCGAAGTCAAAAATACTCCCTCAAAAATAAAAATAAAGCAAAAGGAAAATTTTAAAAAAAATTAAATAAGCGGTTATATTTCTTTCTTAAAGAGAAACCTGTAATTTCCATAATGTCAGCATATACTCAATGATCCATAGCGGATCGTCTGAAAAAAAAAACCGCACTGCGTTTCGTTTTTATAAATTATTTATGTACGTGCTGCTTAAAAATTATTTTTTTCGTTTCTTGAAAATAATGTCGGTATAAAAAGAAAACTGACATTATTGAAATTTCATAACCTGTACTTTGTACTTAGCTACTCGTATTTCGTCCGGCTGTCGTTTTCTGAACGGTTACAAATCGTTTGAAAGGTTAACTTGGGTGATATTTTTTTCGAGCAGCGAATGCCAATGAAGCTATGCCCCGCTGAATGCGGACAGTTATGAATTGGGTGAAAATTTCACGGTTAGGTGGATGTATTTAGATATGTTACGCCACTCTTAAAAATTCATTTTCCTTTCAACTATTTATAACATACACGTGCTTTCATGAAATTGAAGTAATATCTGATTTTCTGCGTTTAGTTTTTCTAATGTAATTCGTAATAAATTAAAAGATTTTTTTTCTACTACGAAAAGGAAAAAAAAATGTTCATATTTATGGCAATGTATGGTCATGAATTTAAAATTTAGTGTGATATATATACTTCTGACTTTATTTTATTCCTACTATTAGTTCACACTGTCCCTATAGATATATATCTTGTTCAAATTTTCTGTTGAACGTTTTAATCATCAACTTAAGTTCAACTACAATTTTTTAAACTTGTAGTGGATGACATTTCATGTTGATACAATTTTTTCAATTATTGATTAAATTTAATTTATTAATTTTAGTTTTATATGGGAGAAAAATAATATTTTTTTATTTATCTAAGTAAGAGTTAATATATTGACAATAAACTTTTTCTTAATTGATCTAAGCAGAAATAGGCTTTAAAATTTTTTTATGTTATTTGTTTCTTTAAAGAGATGAAACGATCAGAAGATGCAAATAGAAAATATCACACACACCTAAAATGATTATCAAAATCAACTGAATGTTTGACTTTGATACTCGTATTAGGTGTGATATTAATGAAGCTAAATACATGCACGTCTAGATATTTTAAGCAAAATTTTTAACCCTAAAATATGCTGTTCTCAAAAGCGGTCTTTTTCTAGCAAATATTAAAGAACTGAAAAAGTAACATAATGAGATTAAACCGTTAATTTCGTTTCTTACTTGTGTAACTATTAAATATGAAAAAATTTATAAAATACAAAGAAATATATACTTTTGAAAATGTCTCCTTCAAAAAAAAAAAAAAAAAGGAAGTACTTTATGTATTCAATTTAATCTCTTTTTTTTGGTATTTTACATTATCTGCGTTCCATTGTAAATGGTTCATAGATGTTGCTGCTAATTAACAACAATGAGATTCCACTAATGACTTCAAAATGAGCCATTTTGTTTTATTTTTGACTTCCGCACAAATAAGCGCATTTGTGTACTATAAAAGGTACTTCTAATTAGGCAAGCGAGTGCCATAAATTCCCGTACTGTCATGACTATTGTATGGTTGTCATGAAAATGCATGGAAGAGACTTGTTTGCCTTGTCATTTGGCGTTGATTTCGTAACAATAGGAAATTCAAATGAACATACGCTCGCCAATAATGCGAAATCGCGAGTGAATAGTAAGTTAGAAATTTATCGACATAAAGCACAATGGTGTGAGCAATGATTTCTCTCTATTGTGTTCTGAATTCCGAATATATGTACGGAAGGTTCTAAAAACAGATCGTGTTAAATCACGCAGTATTCGAATAGATTGCATCGATTTCAGAATGAAGGGTTTCTAGCGTATAAATGCAAGCCTATTTCATTGTGTTAAAAATAGTTGCAATTTTTACCACTAGGGGTCGTAATCGGTGGCTATCGAGATTTTCACTACGAAGTTGTTTAATTCTGAAGAACGTAATTGTCGTAAATTAGTCTAATTCTACGTTTTTGTAAATATTGTAGAATGGAGACAATTAAAAATTTTTTATCAAAATTTATCAAAGTTTTAGTAGTTTGATCCTCATGTAAAAAGTTTTTAGTTTACTCAAGTTAATAAATAAGTGTTACTTTAAAAAAATGATATTTTTATTCAAAATAAGAACTAAGATTTTAAAATATATTCAGACTTAATTTTATTAGTGCTCAAAGAGAACAACTTTATGATCGAAAACTGTGAATTTATGTATTTTTTAAACATCATTTATATGTATAAAATATCTTTGGTGAGTTTATTAAAATTGTGTAATATAATTTCGAATTCTGGTTCAGTAACTCTAAAAAAATTTCTCTGGGTTATTCTTTTAAATGATTCAGACATAGACCTATTACACTGGATTTACATGTATTTTTCAATCGAGATTTTGTATTATGGATAAAAAATATTCAATTTATTAACCAAACTCTTTTTTTTAAGGAAAAAAAACTTGATACATTTTGCTGTTGCCGTTGAGTTATAAATTAAATGGGTAGTAGAAATGTATCAGCATGCAAATAAAAGATTTTACAACTGTAACTTTTTTTTTTATCAATTCGTGGTATTGTAATAATAATTAATTATGTATGTACTTGAAAAAAATGAAGTGAAGTGATTGCAGATTATTTGTATTTTCAAAAATCAAAAGTGTAAGTGCTATTAGAAGCAGGAATTCTTAGTCAAATCATTTGCATAAATGAATAAATAAATAATACAGACTTCTACAACTAAATTGGCAACAAATCCAGAAGATATAAACAGTGTTTCACCAAATAATTTCTCCCATCCTAGTGGCAACAGAGTGGAAAGCAGCCGGAAGAAAGTGAAGTATTCAGCGAAGTCAAATAGATAGCCTTCACCAAATAGATTGTTTAAATAAAGGTAGTGCTTTTTAGCATAAAATGTTCTTTTCAAGCGAAATTAAATTCCCCCTAATGAAAAAAATTTAACTTGGAAAGCGTCCAATGTTTAAAAAAAAATGGGTTAAAAGTGTAAAGGTTGAAAAAAAAGATTCAGAAAAAAGGCTTTGCTAAGCAATATATTCACAGTAAATGCAGATTTTTATGCACGGAATAAAATTCTTGCTATATTATGATAATCAATATTGCTAATTTTATACTAAATAACGTTTTTTCATCTTCCTCTTTTAAAAATGAAGTTTTAAAACTATGATCCTTAAAAAACACAGTTCATCTAGATCTTTGTAGTTGTAATTCATAACAAAATATTTAAAATAAATATTGTAATTGGTAAAATAGCCTTTTATAAAATTTTACATTCATTCAATCTGTAACTATAATTACAGATTAGTATTTAAATTAATCTTACCATATACAATTATAGTAATTACATTTGATTTTAATGATTGGTATTAATTTAGTACATTATAAATAATAGTATAATTCATCTAAAAATTAGAATCATAATTTAGATATTGGTTTTTCTTACTAAAATTTCAAACGATCTTCTTATGAAAAAATTCAACTGTAAATTGAAATAAATATCTATTTTATCAAGAGCAAAAAATAAATAAAAATACTTTTTAAAGGCGCGATTTATAAGAAAAAGACTTATGGCATATATAAGTTTTTATATTAGCTGTATAATTTATTTTTTTATTCAGTACACACTGAATTTATATTTTTATTCTAGATTTATTTTTATTTTGTTTCATAATTCACGCTTTTATGACAGTGACAGCTAATTTATCGTTTTTAACCTAAAACCAGTTATTAACATCCTGCTTTCTACATCAAAACTAATTGTCCCAATATTATAGAGAAAAGGGGAAAATAAATCCAATATTCCTCAAATGGAATTTTTTTATGGCTTAGAAAAGGAATAAACTCCACCCTATTTATCCAAAATCCTTTGATTGGCTCATTCCTAAAGTAAAAGGATTGATGCATTATCCTATCAATCATTCCCGAATATTTCAAACGATTTTTTTTTTTTTTTTTTTGAAAGCTAGCCTTTTTCTTTCCCGTATCTCAGTCTATACAAATAAACAAATATAGGGAACTATAAACATCGCTTCGAACTACAAGAGATTTATAAAGGAATTGGAAAGAGGGAAAAATGGCTATTTTGCTCCCTGTTTTTTTCCCTCCTTCATTCAAAACGTACAAGTTGGGATTCCAAAACATCGAAAGAGAATAGAGCAAAAGAAATTGCTTTTTTCCGCTCCCTTGAAAATGGAATTTATTTTGCGTTATTGGATAACTTGAAATTCTTTAGGAAAAAAAGGTGAAATAAAATGGAGAGTTTGCTGATTTTTCCCTTTTTTTCCCCGTTGACGGCAATATCGGATTATTCTTCCATCACGGCATAAATGCCGGTTGCCGGCTTCGTATTAATGGCTATTATATTCTATTTCTTTAAACTGATTTTTGAAATAATGTTACCAATTTTGAAAAAGGAAATCTAAAATTTTATTAGCATCGATTTTCGAAATTTTTAGTTGGAAATATTTCCCCTCTAGCTAATAACTTGATAAGTTTGAACTTTTGTTGAAGAGAGTTTTGTAAAGAAATAAGACGTATTCCTATATTAATTCTAATTCAGGGAAGAAAACAGATATTATAATGCCTTATTAAAGTATTCTTCAACCCTTTTTAATATTGCAGACGTTTTACAACTACATAAAGGAAATAGTCTGTATTTTCAAATAATATTTATGGTACTAAATGGAATTCAGACTGTTTAAAGTTTCGGGAAAAGGTTTGAATGATGAAACATCTAAGTAAAATTGAGATAATCTTTATTGCTTCACTGACATCCTAATGAATGAATTATATCTTCATAATGACCATAATTGAGATTTCTTTATATTTCCTTAATATAATCTTTCGTAAACTGGCATGTAAAATTATGTATTTTTCTTATAAAATTCACAGAAAATGGTGAAATAAAGTCATTAAATTATTTATAAAATTTCTTTAAAAAAATCGAATTCAGGCTGTTTATTTTTTCCAAAATGGATTAATTTAAAAGAAAGATATTTCTGAAAAAGGTATAAATGATGGAATATCCCAATAAGATTGAGTTTATACCTTTATTTTGCTTCCCTATCTTCTTAATGTAGGAATTATATCTTCATAAGGATCAGTATTAAGGTTTTTTCATATTCCCCTAAAAGTTGCTGTATTTTATAAATCTGCCTGTAAAATTGTATATTTTTTCTAAAATTCAGAAATTGAAAGGTAATGGATTTTTTTTACTTTACACCAGATTCAATGTCAGCATCAGACTTTGACGTATTTGAGACAAAGGCCAATATTTCTCATATGTAGATAGGTATTGTCACAGATGGTTTTGTCACTTTCATATCTTATGATTTAAAATATCCCAGATTAAACTGAAATAATAAAATTAAATACTTCTTCTTATTCCTATTGATTCTTTTGTTACAAATGTACAATTACCCTTTAAAGATTGGTCAGGTTAATTCTTTGAAATAATTAATTAATTGTAGATTGATTTACAAATTCAGTCAGCTATGAATTGTGACTCACTATTGTAAAAGTATATTTTTTACTTTAATAACAAGCTCTTGTACTGTAATTTGCAATAAATATGGCATTGATATGTTCCTTTTGGCTTATAATTTCTTCATTTCGTTGTACTTCGCCTATTTTCTCTCGATTTAATTCAAGTATTTTTATGCCTTTTTATATGGACGTATAAAAAGACATAAAAAGACTTGAAAGACTTTTTTTTCGGATATGATTATAGATTAACAGATTCAAATAAAAGATTAAGTTAAAATTCCTCCTTTTGATGTATTTCGCTAACCTTTCTTTATGATATCGATATTATATTTAATATCGTCTTTTCAATATGAAAACTCGTCTATATATATATATATATATATATATATATATATATATATATATTGAAAATGAAAATTATCCTGAGTCATAGTTTCTTCATATTGAAGTACTTACTAATCTTCTTTCTTTAAGAAAGTGTTGTTCTTGCTTATCCCTCTTGGTTTAGATAAACTAAACCAAGTTCAAGAGAGCATGTCGCACAATTAGATCAAAGACAACATTCCCCCTAATTCAACAATTGCCTCACAGATCGAGAGGAAGAGATATAGTCTAAGATATGAGAAGCGATGGCAGAGCATCGGCAAGGTACATATATCACATTGTCTTGACACTGAACAGGAGACTCTTTATATGATCAGACCTAAGTCCAACTAGAGTAGTCAGTCTGTGGAAGTCATGGGCAGGAGCACTGCAAAGACAATCCATGGGACTCAGCAGCTTTTCAAATCATCATGCATGTTCAAAAGGCATGATCAAAAGGAGTCCTCGAAGTGCTGTTTGTATTGGCCTTAAACTGAGAGTGGACTTCAGAAATACTCAGTTCGTGGAAGAGGCAGTGGGGAGTTGGCCACCTTCACTAGCTGGCTGGTCAGCAACTTCGTTTCCGTAAACTCCCACACGCGAGGAAACCCACTGTAAACACACAGTGCCACTCTGGAATGTATTTTGATATCATTTCTGTTTAAATGTATCGTTTTGACGATATGAATACATATACATTTTATAGATTTATACTAAGAAACAATGAAAAGAAAATTATAAATTTAATTTATTTATTATCTATCTTTCTTTATAAATTTATCGTTCAGTTAAATAAATTGTTTTTATATGAATATATCGCTTTTCCGATATGAATGTGTATTTATATAAATTCTAGCTGAAGAGCATTCTTATTCAAAGTTTCTTCATAATGTAGTACTTACTATCGCATTTTTTTAATATACACACCTTCTAAATACATCGTGTTATATTTTGTAAGATTATATGATATCATAACGAAAATAATGTGAAGAGATTTCTTTGTAAGAGTATATAGGGGGAAACATCACTAGAATAATTAAAATAGATAACTTTTGCAGGCTATATATAGTATCTTTAACAAAATTACTTGAAAAGATATCTCCATGGACTATACATACTATCAATACCAAAACAACTTGAAAATATATTATTATGAAATTATGTAATATATCATTACTAAAATAACTTAAAAAATATCATCATTTAGATTCCATATGATATCATTAACTAATTATCTTGAGCAGATAAGAAACTTGTGTGACATGTATGGCATCACTACCAGAATAACTCAATGAGATATTTTTATGAAACTGTATAAGGTATCAATATCACAATGTAACTTGAATCGATATATTATCTGCATTATCAAAATAATTTGAGATATCTTTCTAAGATTGTATATTGGTATTATTAAAATAACTTGAAGATATATATTTGAGAACCTAGGAACTATATTAATACCAAAGTAACTAAAAGAGATATCTTTGCAAAACTTTCGTGGAAGGGAGGAAAAAAGAGAGGAAGAAATCTCAGTGTTCGGTTCGATAATATAAATTTATTTTTATCTATCATTCATATCGAAAAATGCTGATATTTAATGCCAGTGTCATAAGTTGCTGCTTCAGTTAGTGTCAAAATTCGAGAACTATCAGCTCATACACCAGTAAGTAAGTTTCTCCTTTCGATTGATGGAAGCCTCTTTTGAACATCTCCAGAGCTCACGCACCACTAAACTCTCGAAAAATGCATTGTCTGAATGATAAATAGAAAGGAATGGCTCAAATGCACGTTTCATCTGCTGTGCCGAAATCTTTAAGTCATTCTTCTTGAAAAGGGTGTTTTGGGAGATCTTCCTCTTAGACGAAGTGACAGATAGTTGCAGAAACAATAACCTCCGGATGTACTTTTCCCTGCCATCAGAAAGAAATGCTAAAAGGATCATCCCGCCATCAGTCTTCTTCCGCCAGAGACTTTTACAATGCAACAAATTTTGAATATTTCTCAGCTTTCTCGACCCCTCCCCCAGGAAATCCCAATAAGAATCCCCCCGCGTCTCGCTGTAAACAAAAGCTGCAATTCATGTAGGAGATTGTTTGGGGTGTGGGAGAATGGTGAAACTCGTTTAGAACATCCCTTAGCTTGCGGAAAAAGGGGGGGGGGTCGAGCGGAGATAAACGTCAAGTTTTTACTGCCAAAATATACAACCACGATCTATGCTTCCAAGGTAGAGGGTGACATTTTTTTGAAATATGCCTTTCTCCGTTGTTGATAGCACACTCGAAAGAAAGAAAGCACGAGAAACTTTACACATATTTTTGCATCGCCTTTTTGGAATGGGATCCGGCGAAGGGTACAAAAAAGATCGTAAAAAGATGGCGATGGGTGGGGGTGGTTTTTGTTCTTCTCCTTCCCACTCTCCCTCCCCACACTCCGTGCCCGAGTGAAACTACAAACAAATAAGATATTTTGGTTTTTATGCTTCTTCCTTTTCTAACATGGTCTTACAGATTGAGAGACATAGTGGTACAAGTAGGGTGGACGAGAAAGTGGCCCACCCCCGCATATTTCAAAGATGCAAAAGTACTGCTCGGAATCAAATATTCATTATGCAAAGCTTTCGCTGCCGTTTTCTTTGTTGGTGCTTTCCACGAGTTATCCTCTTTTGTATGCAGCAGCGCGTACACGATTTTCTGTTCCATTTTTATGAAAAGAATGATTTTCAAATTCCTTTTTTTCAGTTCCTGAAACAGCTCAATCATTGTTGTATGATTTTGTTTCTGTAATCAAATTCGCATTTATAATATGATGTTATCCCGATCTGCATGCCAAATCAGTCATGGACCAATGAGATACTTCGATTATTATAAACTATTTGGTGCTAGCTGGTATAGCTCTTCTTGAACCAATTTTTCGTTATATGTTATTTTATGTTTTATATTTGAGATTTAAATTTTGAATAAATATCAAACATAGGGAAAATCAATAAAAATATAAGTCCAAACATATTTTTTGATCAAAATATTATTCTCTCTCTGTCTATATATATATATATATACACACACACACACACACACACACACACACACACACACACACACACACACACACACACACACACATATATATATATATATATATATATATATTGTGTATAATACAAATTGTATGTATTAAAACGAGAATAATCATAAATTTAGGGGTATGTGCATGAGTACAAATCGCATATGTTAATCATCTGAACATGGGCATAGGTGTAAACAGTATCAATGACTCTTCCCAAACGTAATACGTAATGAAACAACTGTATGTAAGCAAATATCATTTCAGAAATCATTAATGGCTCAGTACATTTGCTATATTATGATGTCAGTATATATAAACAATGATGTCAATTCCATCAATCTCAGTATTCGAAACAAAATGCCACACGTAGTAGCAACCTATGTAAGTCCATTGATACATTAATGAATCAGGACGAATTGTCAGTTATCCAATGTCATTCTTGAATTCACTCGATTTTCCAAGTATATCATCACATTTTAACGCGGAAAATCGGCGTGTCTGTCATTCTTTTCTGAAGCGTCAATCCACTACGATTTGGCAACGGTACAAAATTTTGGATGAAGAAGATCATGAACAGTGTCATGAAAGCTGCATGTTTGACTGAAAATTCAAATAGCAGAGATCTTAAGGCAAGTATGGGCATTTGAACTCAAACGCTTGCAGTTTCTGGTTTGCTTTTTAGTGACCATCAACAATACATACAGGACTGTACTTTATTAATGGGCTTAGAATACTCGCCCTCATTAAGCGCCTCGTCATTTTGAACCATGGTCATGTGACGAAGCCATACCTGAGCTGGTACACTCCTCTCCACATCATCAGAACGGTACAGATCATCGTGTACCAACCCATAGAGCTCCAGTATCCTAGTGATGGAATATGTGGTCATCCTCCCAATCATTGCCCACGGCAAATGATGCTGATGCAACCTTGCTGATATTAGAGGGAACCGGCGTGAAGCTACTGAGCCACTGGAGTTTCCATCAACAAAGCACCAGGACAATCGTTACCAGTATGTGAGCTAGATTTGGAGAATCCATGCTTCTCACATGGAACTACAGTATGCGGTCAGCTCATGTGTTGGAATGAGTTCTGATTCATTCGTATACGCACCACATGGTAAAATAAAGTATATCGTGTGTATCCGTAAACACTCGAATAAATAAATAGAATTAAAACTACACTTTGAAATGCTTTCCGTATATTTTTAAAGAAACGACATGTAAATTGAATGTTATCATAATGAACTCCCTTGATCTTCTTTTCTTATAAGATCATTTCAACGCGTAAGATTGTTGTTAATAAATATGAAATAAGAGTAATTTAATTGCCTATTGTATTAATTATCTAAACGCTGTTTGTATTAAATAAAGCATAATCGTTAAAATGATTAATAAGATTATACGTTGTATAATAGTAGAAAAATTCGTATACTATTTAAAATTCACTGTTGGTCTACAATTAATATATTAAAAGTGTGATTACAGAAATGTTCTTTGTTAAAATAATTCTAAAATTGATAGTATGCTATTTTTGAAAACTAACCACTATAAATGGTTTCAAAAATAAATCGGTTTGTAAATTATATTATATATTTAATCTTTGTAAATGTGTGTGTGCAACGAATAGTTCATAATTTAAAAATCGGAAATATTATTATAAATCTGTCCAGTGTTAAAAATAATTATTTAATAATGAATTTTACTTAAGTTTAATAACAACCGACAAAATTTAAAGAAAAATGTGAGAAAAAAAGTATATTTAATTCAAACATTATGTACCACTGTGCTTTTTTTAAATCGATTATTAGAATTTTTGGTACTTTTCCATTATACTCTCGTACGATAATCCCCGTAACGGGAAATTTATATCGTAAATATTCCATTTGCATAATCTATTGTTTAAAAAGGTTTACATTTTTAGAAACTACTTTAAAAATAATGTAAACATTTAATTTACATTTTGTAAAATTAATAATTATTAGTTGATGGTAAAACATATTTAAACGCCAATGTTTATTTCTGGCGCAAACTGTTTAAAACAATCGCATCGATCGTCGATTACGTGCGTATGATAAAATAGTATCTTTTTTTTCAATGAAACAAAATTAAATTTTACTCTGTATATAGCTGTTTTTATTCTTGGCGATTTGTGATAATAATGCTCCTTTTAACCGACAAAATAATCACTAAGACATATTTTGCACCAACTTGTTTTAGCTGTGTTTAGCCTTTAGCTTGTTCAGCTGTGTTTATCTCTCTTCACTCAATTTTCGCTCAAAATATTCGATTGGATATATTTAATTTAAAATCAAATTTTAAGCTATTAAATTCATCATATTTACATTGCATTATTTTCGCTTCTACTTGCTATTCCTTTAGGATTATAAGCGGGGATATAATGCAAAAGTACCGAATTTTTATTAGACATTCTATTTTCAATAGAATACTTCCAATGAATTTTTGGTAACTATTACAATTGATTTAAACTTTCGGATAATCAGGTCTTTGTGATAAAACAAGCTTACAGAGAATATATGTTATTCTAAGTTATAAATACTTACGTGCTAGTAATATTCGCTATTCTGGGTCACAGACATTTTTCTACTAATAAAATTTACTACTCTTATTTTTATTATAAATAACTTTTTATTCTAAATTATAAACATTTTTATAAATAATATATTCACTATTCTAGATTGTATAGATATTTTTTATAAATAATATTCATTATTTTAAGTTAAAAAATTTATTTATACTAACAATGTTCATTATTCTTGGTCAAAAACATTTTTTGTTATAAACAATATTCACTATTTAGCGTCACAAACATTTATTTAAAGTAATGTTCCTTTTTCCCGATCACGAATACTTTTTTACTAGCAAGTTTTTGTATTTTTTGTCTAAAATAATTTCTATAATATTCATTATTTTGAGTCACAAAATTTTTTCTATGGACAAAGTTCATTTTTCTGAACCCAAAATATTTATCATTATGATTACTAAGATTGAAAAAATACTGCTGAATTTAAAATAAAACCCCACTAAATCGTTAATTTCTTACTTCAATTTTCGTTAAGCCTTGAACAAAGCTCTTTGTAATAGCAGTTTTGCTTGTTTGAGGTTCACATAAAACCAAGATTCTAATGTATTTCAAATCAAAATAAAAATAGGCTACTTTTAATTTAATTATTTCTTATTTATGAATAAAATAACAATAATAAAATAATTTAAAAACTTACCGTAATGCAAAATAATGGTGTTTTCACTAAAATACGCTTATCAAATTATTTCTGTATTTTACGCTATTCATTATTAATTTTATTTTACATCTGGGGGGACAAATTGCATTTGTAATATAGCTATTTCTTATTGGTAAATGTATAGCATTAAAATTTAGTCATGGAGAATAAATATCAAAATAATATTCCTTCTTTTAGAGATTTTCTCTTCACTTCAGTTATTTTCTTGGAATAATTTAATTTGACGATAACGATTGTTTATGGAGAAAAAATATTATTATTTCTCCCCAAATGTTGCCACATTCTCGGGCGAGTTATACGGAATCTTGAAAGTAATTTTCATTTTCTAATTTTGGTGAGCGCCAAATTAGCTCCGGTGGAACGATTGTTTGGAATTCCCCCATGAAGAAGACCATTAGGCAAAATTCCAAATTAAATTCATTAGGACAATCATCATTCTCGAGCTGAACTTGTGTAATAAATGCCTTTGGAATTCGGGGTCGTTTATTTTACAGTGGGACCCAATTGATCACGGTTCCCTACCCCCCATAATTAACAGATGTATATTACATGAAACTTCAAAGAGCGATCGTTTTGCTTTTCCTGGGTGCTTAAAGCTTGTCGAAATACCTATTTAACGAGTTTAGGTTTATTTGGTGTGAACCAAATATATTATCGATTATTTCAGCCTGTGTTACACACCGAAATATCTACGAATCGATCGGTATTGTCTGTGAATAGGATGAGATGATTCTTTAAAATTTCTTTGAATCAGAATCCGAGCCTAGAAAGAGTTATGAATCTTTTGAATCAAAAACGTAATGATTATCAGTTTCCAAAAGTAATAATTGAGGTACGGTGTAAATCTGGAGAATAAGACAGCTGATACAAATAATGAAATGCAAATTTTGCAAAATTGCTTTCACTAAAAATAAATTAGTGAATATTTGCTATTTCTTTGAATTTATAATATTAAATGGGAGATGTATTTCATGACATACACGACTCAAAAATTATTGTTTTGGAAAAAGGGAGAGAGAAAAATAGACTGCGAAACTCTGTCCTTCAGGTCATTAAAAATTACAAAAAATTCAGTTTGAAGTATAAAATTTGGTACATATTTTTAATATATTAAATATTTTTTATATAATTTAATATAATAATAATGCAGGTAGCTATATAATCATAGCTGAATTTTTGATCATTTTATTTTAAATATGATGTATTATTTCATTTTTTAAATATTATTATAATTATGATAAAACTGGAAAAATTTAAATGATCAATTTTTTTCCTATGCTAGCGATAGTTTAAAAGAATAATTATATGTTGATTACTATTTTGTTAAATTGTTATTTTAATTTCTAAAGATTTCTCAAATGAATCATTGTTGTTACTAATGACACTTGGGCAAGCCAAGCTCGCTATGCCTTGGTTATGCGAATTTAAGTCAATTGGGAGCGTCTTTCGTTTAATCAGAGTACCATGAAGGTGAAAGTACGATTTTTGCTCTTCGAATCCTCCGATAGATGGTAGCACCAGAGGATCTACTTCCTCAATTTTGGTATTGATCTGAAGGGGGGTAAATTTCTCCAGACCATTGCACCCATGGTAACTGCTCAACGACCGATCACAGGACTTTCGATTCCACAGATTTAACGAGCACGTATATCGCATGTACTCGGTGGGTCTTTGGCGGCATTGGGAATCGAACCCCACCCTTCCGAATGGAAAACCGATACCCTAACCACTAGGCTACCACGGCCCCTAAATGAATCATAAATTGCTTATATAATTTTCAGCACTTTTCTGAAAATTCAAAAAATTATTGGAATAGAAAAACACACTTATTTTATTGTTTTAAAATTATAAATTTTCATAAAAACTACCTTAAAACTTGGTTAATTTTTAACACTGAGATTTTAACTTCTCTCATAACTGTTTTTCTAATAAAAACGGAAATAAAAAAAGAGTCATAAAAGTTATATTTTTGTTTCCTATAATGGTCTTTTTACGATAAAAAAATCTTCTGGACGTTATCTTCTGACACAATAAAATGAAAATAAATGGTATTTTTTGCTTATGTCTGGGATCTTTTTTATCCTCTTATATATAGTTATCATCGACCATTTATTTAATTAAAGAAAAAATAATATTGTCATGAAATTGATTAATGAAAACTGAATATAATTTTAAGTGTGTATATGAAACACCGTGCTTATTTTTTTCTTGTATTCATGGCCAAACGATATTTTAAATTCTTTTTAGTAAATTTTTATATTAAAAGAACTCAATTATTCCACTTTGAGATACGTTATATATATATATGCATATATAGTAATGCTTTTCTTAGTTTCTTTATCTGTAATTAAAATATCTGCACTTTTAATGTATTTATTTCATTAAAACAAAAATCTTTTTATTCCGTATATGTTAGTCTTTTATAATAAAAAATGAAATGACTTTTAAACAATAAAGTGATAGAAAACGATATTTTTTTATGGTTAGAAAATTTGTTTTTAAAAGCTGTCATCAATATAAAATTTATAATCAAATTATAAATAAAAATCAATTTAAAATTATTTCGCAATAAAATGATTCAGTTTCAGTAAAATTATCATATGTCTAAAATAATAACAATTCTCGATTTTTTTTTTTTTTTTTTTTTTTTTTTTTGGTGGCACACAAAAGTGCCGCAGCACAGTGTTTGAGAATTACATGCTTAAAACATAGCATTAATATTTTCCTAGTGTTTACACGCAAACGATATTTTAAATTCATTATATATATACTTGCATTTATAAATCAATATTTTATGAGAAATGTTTTTTATTTATTATTTTTGAAGATAGTAGTACTATTTATCACTATAATGACTAAATTGTTTTGGCATGAAAGCAATTATATTATAAAAGAAGTTTGGCATACATCGGTACTGTTGTAAAATTTTATTTGAAAACACAGACAAAAATATGCGAGAACAGTATTTAAAAAAAAAAATGACTTATACCACAATTCGTTTGTAGTCTTTGCTCAAAGAAATACCAAACTTTTCTTCATATTTTACAAAGAGGGCGCAGTCTTCGGGGAGTAGAAAAGAAAATTTTGCTTTAATACAAACGCCAAATAGAATTTTTACGACGGAGTATAAAAAAATTTATTGTTTATCTTTTGGTCAAAGAAAAAACATGTTTCTGAAATTATGCGACTGCTTAAATTGGACAAAAATAAGCTTTATTTATTGTGATAACGTTGGATATATATTATTCCTTTTCGTTGTTTTGGTACTACCTAAGCCTAATTTATATCAGGAAGTTTTACTTATTTCAGGTGAACTATACAAAGGAACAAATACTTATTATTAATTTATACAATGATAAACAAGAAATGCAATAAAAAATTATAAAGGAATGTAAAAAATTAAAAGCTATATATTCGGATTAGGAATCCAACATAAAACAAATATAAAACAAACATCTTAAAATTTTAATATTTTTTATAAGGAATAGATTCTTAAGAAACACATTTATATGGTTTATAGAATTTATAAATACCAATATTTTTGATTTATAAATAGATTAAAAATTGTTCGTTGTTGGAAATAAATGTTCGGATCATTTCAATATACTTGCATTTTAATTTATTTCTTGAAAATGAGGATGTTATTAGATATTATGCTTTAAATTTAGAAAAAAAATCTTTTTAAATTTTTTTTCGCTTAAATTTTTTATTTTGGAAAAATATTATATTTTATTTTTTATGTTAAATAGGTTTAAAAAGTATTATTTAAAAAACTTTATTTTTCAAGTACTTCATTGATGAAAATCAGAAATTTTAATCACTTTTTTTATTCTAAATAGACTACTCTAAATGTTTCCATGTAGATACTAAGTGATGTACCTCAAAAACGCGCATAGAACACTTTTAGTAACTTTAGTTGCAATTGTACTTGATCTTACAATAGTTGTCATAATTTAACTGTTGCTGTAACTGAAGTATTTAATTTTAATTTGCATATTTGAATTTTTATGAAATAAATCCTTGATGCTAATTGAATAAGAAAGCCAAATACATTTTCTTATAAAAAATCTTCACTTCTGTAAGCTGTGTAATAACTATACTTTGAATATGAGAATTAATACTAAATATTTTATAACTATACCATTACAAAAATACCACAACTAATCTTAACTAATATAAAGTTAAATAATTACCGTTTGTCACACAATAAATACATAACATTAATTATATATCCTTAAGCACTTAAAATGAGCATTTACATTTAATTTATATTAGTCTAAAATAACTTGAGAAGATACTAGTTTTTATATATACTTGTGGCAATATGTTATAGTTGAAAGATCTCACTTCTGACCTTAGATTCAGCAGTTCAGAAATCCGACTTTCACCTCGTGGATAAATGTATTTCGGGATTAATTTTAAACCAAAGATTCTTGCCAAATTAGCCAACCTTTTGAGCAAAAATACTATTAGTACGACAGAACATTCAACCATTTTTTTTTTTGAAGAAAAATAAATTTTTATGTCATTATATATATATATATATATATATATATATATATATATATATATATATATATATATATATAAAATTTTGTATATAAGTATGTATACTTAGGAGCTTTCTTATGATTTGAAAAGTATCGATGCTGAATTTTGAATTTAAAATATTCACACTTCTTTGGCATATCCTTAACTACTTACTGTTTAATATGTTTAATAATGCGACACACAGGATATATATATAACATATATGTTGAATATTTGTTATCTTCAACTTTATTTTTATGTTTCTGTATGGCTTTTGGACATCTAGTGCTTTAATTTTCACGATGGCCTTTACAAAAGTGTGCATACATTGCAGAAAAATTGTACATGCTTTTGTGCCAATGCGGTCTACCACCCCTGCTGAAAGCCGACCGTGTTTATACTTAATTTCATTTATATGTTCCTTTTATCCGCTTTATTAAATTTAAATTTCGATTTCATTTGTATTTTATTGATATTCCCTTTTGCCTTTTAATATTTGTAATTCCGTTGTATACTTCAAGTGCGATTATTTTGTTATAGTTTTAGTAATTCCATTTTAAGCTGCCTTTTGTGCTGAGAGAATTGTTAAACTTTACCTGTATTTGTATGTTGATTATTCCTTCCTCTAATTTTGTATTTCTAAATTTCAAGTTATTAGGCAATATCCATTACGCGGAATCAACTTTAAAATGGGAAGTTATTTTATTCGCTTTTCATGCAAATTAGTAATTAGTGTTACTTCTTCCAGATGCACAAAAAAAGCCTTTTCCTCTTGAATGTAACTCATAAAAACCTTTTTGCATGTGTGTGAATTTCGTTCAAGTGTGTTGAAATGCTGCTACCTTAACATTTTTTTCAATGCGGTTCAATAATTCAGCCCTTATTAACATAGCTTTCAGAATTTGATGCATGATGCGGTGGGATTATTCATAATATGGCAATGATAGTCACAAAAAAAGAAACATTTACTTGTTCTCAAAAACTCCCTGAGCGTGATGAAACCCTTTCCCAGGCCGTACATCACCCCTTTACCTACCCATCAGAAAAGATAATTACTAACCAGGAAAAAAATTGAACATATTTTGTCCTCATTGTACCATTTGGCGAGCGACTTTCTATCATTTTTGCCCTCTTTTCTGACATCAGTAGATAGTTATGAGAAAAAGCTTCAAATAACTAAGGATTTATGGGATATGATCAGCCTCCCCCTCACATGCTTCCGTCCCCCCGACCACGTGGGCATGAAATGGGCGTTGTGGCCATTATATTGATTTTGTATCAGTCCTTCACATAATGGATGCCCTGACTGATTGATCAACGGAAAGACGTCGAGACCAGCTCTTCTTTTTTACTATTATTATTACAGTTTTTTGGGAGTTTTTTGTTTTTGTCCCCCCTCATGTAGGAGTACAAAGACGATGATGATAGCGAGAGGGGAGATAATAAAAGGGATAGATTTGACATGCCCCCTCCCACCGAGGGTTGGTGGGTGGATATTAAATGCCACTATTATTTTCGCGCTCATGGTTCTTGTGTTAGCCTCTTTTGCTGCTTGCTCTTTTTTCTGTCTCTCTTTCCCTTTCAGCTATTAATGAAATTGGATTTGACTTTTCATCCACTCTTAGTGGAAGAAGTTTGGCGTTGTTTTGCGACTTTTGTTGCCGAAATGCCCCTTTTTGGTCGCCAGCTTTCCGTGATGCCCTCTGCTAACTTCATCAGATTTTTAGGAAGGATGACGCAGGGGGTTTCAGCGAAGGGTGTTGGGAAATCATTGCGAGAGGGATTTTTTTTTTTCAGAAAGTAACATTAAATCAGCTTTTGAGGGTTAACAAGAAAAGGCAGAAGCTATATTGTTTATAATATAACCATACATTAATTATACTATCTGTTGCTATATGGTTGATGATCTACACTTGATTGACTGCTAAATTCTGCACTGTTTGAATCTCCAAAAAATCCTAAAATTTGTATTTAACTTTAATTTTTTTAAATTTCATGCAAAATTTATACTTTTAGGGATTTTTCTTGAAACCATCAATATGTATCTTATCATAGTGCGAAACTAAAACATTCTAAATTATTCTTACATTTTCAATAAAATTTTACTTACTTTTATTCCCTATAAACCTTACCATTTTACTAAAAATTAAATAATTTATTTATATTTATAATTCATTATTCTATTCTATTTTATGTTATTATTTTTTCCGTTTTTTAAACATACGTAATTTTTTAACACTTCTATTTTTATTCCATTTGCAAATTGTTTTCTCATGTATGTATTTTTCTTGTAAATTCTTACTTTTAATTTTCCACGTGCTAGCAGCATAATTTTTATTTATTTAGCATTGAAAAAATAACGATTGTCCTCATTTTGATGGTTTATAAATTGCTAGTACTAAGTATATAATTTAGTATATTTAATAAATGTTATTTCCACGCATATTAAATGGAATTTTTCAAATTGAACTTTCAAGTTTTAAATTATGAAGTAATAAAATTTTAGGCAAAGTCTCATTTCTCTGTTTCTATGTAAATAAACTTAATATTATAGTGGTTGCGAGAATTTTTAATATTTCTCCTTCTTACTTTTTAAAATTTTTAATAATTTTATAATGAAATTTAAATTTTTCACTTAATATTGCATTTAAATGTATTTCAGTTATTTATATTTATTTGTTTTATATATTTTCTGCATTAGTTTTTCATTTCAAATGTTATTTAAATTAGGGATTTAATAAGGTACAAAAAGGAGAAATTTTTATTGTTATTTATTTATTCTTCTCAAAAATTTTCTCTTGCTTATTTTATAGACTAAGACTATTGCATATCGTTGTAATACTTTATTTGTGGCATTCGAGTTTAATAAATAAAACCTTTAATTCTCGATCTAGAATCTTAATTTTTCTTGCTATGATATAAAATTATTTGTTTTAGTTTTTTTATTTATAAATGCATATATATGAAATATTTTATGTTTCGTAACAATTTTGTTGGAAATTATTAAACTGCGTTGCTGTTATCACACTTTTACTTTATCAAAACAAATCACATATCATTAATATAAAAAGAGTTCCTTACTTCGAACGGTGATAAAATAAAGCAAATGACACCTGATGTGGCACTTTTTTTCCAATTTAGAGGTCAACAGTAGAACACTGATTTTAAAAGAAATTTCAGGAAACCTTTTCCGAAGTTGTTGAAAATTGCTTCCTGAAGATTTTTACACCCACGACAAAGACGCAAACAATTTCGTCTGCATGGTTGCAATTTAAAGTGAAAAATGTATTTGGATAAAGCTTAGTAACATAACATTATTTATGTACTATGAAACATTACTTTGAAAATGTTTATTACATAATAAATGTATTCAACTCAAAAAATTATGCGTAAATAAAAAATTCTTCTCTCTCTTTATTTGCGAACCAATTAAACGTTCTTTGTTTTGAATAATTGCTTCATATTATCCTTTAATTTTGACTTATTTGTAGTAATTTTCAGCAACTGATTTCAGATTTGAATTGCTGACTATTTTCACAAATTAATTATGTGGAAGGTATTTCGTTTTCAATTATAATTTTTAACAACTTTCACCTTTCTAAAAATAATCTTGCTTGTATCTCAAACGCATTTAACAGACACAATGTTTTTCTATTAATAATATAACATTTTTTAACGCGTGTTTAAATAACACTAGCAAAACTATAGTATATATATATATATATATATATATATATATATATATATATATATATATATATATATATATATATATATATATATATTGTTCAGGTGACGAAATCACACCTGAGCTGGCATCTTCCACTCCATATCCCAAAAGCACCAGCGGAAAGACGTCATAGATGAACACTCCCAACTCATGGAGGGACCTATATATATACTTTATGATCACTTTTCTCATAATAGGCTAACTCAACTAGGAATTATAATTTAACTCTGAAGCACCACAAAAATGGACACCCGAGATAGAAAACCCATGAATTTTTGAATAAAAAGCCAGTGGGCTGAAAATCGATTGCAAAAATTTGGAAGAAGAAAAGGAGAACCGTCGGAAGAACTTTTTTTATATATATAATTCGAACTTAATTAGATGGAATCGTAAATTGCTCTACACCACAGCCTCGGCAGCAGCACACTGTTGAGAGCATAGTTTATTTTTAACAAAATAAATTACAGAAACTTTGTTGCGAAAAACAATTGAAATTTCTATTTGAATCCCATATTATCACATTCCCTTTTATCTGCCTATTTTTACCAGCCAAAATTGTTAGATATATTCCATCATTTAGCAGTTTTGAACCATTATCATTGAATATTAGCATCTGGCTGTTCTCTTCTCTATTGCACTCGCATAGAATGATTAGACTCTAAATAAGTTTAAGGTGGATAGGTCCTCTTATCACAAATGTTTTTTTGGTGAGATCTGATGTACGATTGCTACTTTTCGAACACAATAAACATTTTTCTTTTATTTTATCAGCTTTTCCCGGACAATCATCCATATTGTGTTTGCTGTGTATTTTCCTCACTTCGGTTCAGCTGTTTTACAAAATGGATTAAATGGTCCTGAATAAAAATTACGTTTTGTGTTCACATGAATAACTTTTTTAACCATAACTTGAATAGTTTCCAACAATAGTATAGAAATTTAAACTCTGTTAGAGAACAGCAATTTTCCTTCGTTTCGTTTTCCAGTTGGGATAGAGCGAAGATATTTTAACCAATTCCTCGGGTACCAACTACTAAACTCGAAATACAAGTAGTCTATCAGGATGGAGCGATAGTGTAAAGTATAAAAACTGGGATAGGGGCTCTGGATACTAACATCTTTTTCTTGTACTATCCTGAATGATACTTGTACTATCCTGAATGAAAGGATAAAAAAAAAAGAGTAAAAGAGGGTGGAAGACATGAAACTGACGTCGCTTAATCTCAGTCCTCCGTCCACCAAGTGATAAAACCTTACTTTTGGCGACTCCTGATAAAAGCTGGAATTTTGATGGAAAAACCGATTGCATCCAGCAAATCTTCGCTTGGATGAGTATCTGGCGCCGGTGAGGACGGTGCCAAGGTAAAAAAAAAAATCGTCTGAAGGGGACTTCCTTCTATGCTTCCGTACACCCACCAAAAGATTTTTTTAATACTTTCCTCCACTCATCTTTATAGGAAACGGGAAAGATATAATCCGTTTTTGAAATTCTTTGTGTCTCAGAAGAGTAGAGGAGAGGAGGTATCTCCCGTTTGGCGAGCGATTGATTTCAAATAGGTAAGACTCTCGTCGCCATGCTACTTTTTTTCTTTGCAGAAGCATTTTAGCATCGGTATCACATCAGCTTCTTACGTCATACTAAGTGACGTAGGATTTGAAGGTGGAGCTAAAGTGGAATTTTACATTGAGATTGGTTATCTACCGAAGGCATTTGAGATCTTAGATTTTGACTTTCGCTTCGAGTTTCTCTTTCATATTTTGCCTCTATCGGATTCCACTGTTATGTAGCAAATACCAACTTTGTATGTTTTAAAAATTATGCTATTTTTTTTCCTAATCATATTTTTTGGCCCTGTATTTATTTGCATCCGCAACGATAACATGTTTTCATTATTTCGATGATCTCGACTTACATTTATTTGGATTTGTTGCAGTTTTCCTGTATTAGAAATGTTAAGAAACAATTCATACGTAATTGAATAATAATTTTTTCTTCAATGGCAATCTTTCTGTGGAATTTCGTGTCTCTTCAAACAATACTAATGGCATTATATTTTGAAGAGTAAACAAATCGATTGAGAATGGGGGCGCATCGATAAATTTTTATCAATGCTGCTAAGCGTGGTTAAATTAATGCAAAATTAAAAAAAATTATATTAAATCAATGGTCTAAACCTTTCTCTGTAAAATAAATGTCATTTCTAAGGCTTTAACATTCGTATGATTCTTCATGTAAACTGTATCTAAACCTTCCTTTCCCATTTGAACTATGTTTCTCACAGAATATATTATTGTAGTTGGATGATTGATTAATTTATCAATTTAACTCCACTTCCTACAAGAGCTGATTCATTAATTTTTAATACCTGGGAAATGGTTGGGAATCTACTTTAAGCTTTCATTCGGAATGGACAGCTTAAATTTGATTAACATTCACTGTTAAAATCAACGTCTAAAATTGAAGTTGTATGCTACTTCAGACGTTGTAGCTTACTAATATTGAACGGTAGTTTACAATAAATGAGAGCGAGCTTACCAATATTGAATTAAAATGAAATGTGAATGCGTTAAGCTTTAGGACAGAAGGGTTTACTATCACTTCCTGGACACAAGAACTAATTCATTCACTTCTCGTGAAGGACTGCGAGTCTATTTTAAGCTGCGATTGGGAATCGACAGCTTAAATTCGATTCCCAATCACTATAAACATCTACATCTAAAGTAGGAGTCAAGCATACTGAAATGAACTGAACTGAATTGAAATGTGAATGCGTTAAGCTTTAGGACAGAAGGGTTTACTATCACTTCATGGACACAAGGACTAATTCATTCACTCCTCATGTGTAGGAAGTGACTGAGGGTCTACTTTATAGACTGATATTGGTAATCTACTGTTTAAGGTAGGGTCCAAATCACTATAAACACCCACGTTTGCAGTAGGATTCAAGCCTATTTAATATTTAACAAAAATATTGTATCTCAAGTTTTATCTCAAAATCCATAAGAACTCAAAAAAGAATTTATGAAGCATTAACTAAAGCGTTTTGCCTATCCAATTGTGCATTCTATAGAGAATTTAATTTCACTACAAATCTTATTCTGTGTATATTCTACAAGATTAGATCACTTTAATAAAAATATGGTTTCGAAAGAATCGTCTAGCTTCAAGTTTCTAACCCACATATAATATTACTTGACTTATATTCATAATGTTATATGTAGTTAAAATATGAAAAGAAATTTTCAGTTGTCTATTTCAAAGCTGTTGGCCATATATGGCGACGCACTTGTGTGTCGCGACACTTCCACTCGAATTCGAAAAGAGCACGAAGAGACCTTCCTGACATAAAAGTCTCTGAGCAAACACGAAAAGGCACGATAAGGCCTTAAGATGCCTCGTAAACAAGAAAAACGGGTGCGAGTATGTCCGCAATTTCACACGCTTAAAAATCCCGTACCCCGCCTCCCCAGACCATAACACTCCCCCCTCCGCGTGCCATTCTCTCGAAACAAAAGGGAAAGGGAGAAAAGTGCATAAAAGTTTTCTGAAATGAGAAATTTAAATCTTCTCTTTTCTCTCTGCGTGTCTGTGTATTTTTCACTCTGAAATTGAAACATCGCCGGCTAAAGGAGGCTCAGAAGTTGTACTGTATTATGTACTTTCTCCTCCCGGATACATGACTGGAGCTCGAGTGCTTTCCTAGCCGGATTCGCGTGTCTGTGAGCTTTGAGGGAGAAAGGGGGAAAAAACGCAATTGAATTTTATGAATCCACGGAATTTATCTGAAAAGTTTATACGAAAATGCTTCCTTACCAATATGGAATTCTTGCATCGAATTTATTTGGATAAGCAATTGTGTATGTTTTTTACTATTGTCTCATATTTCTTTGTGTAGAGTTTATATAGAGAAATTCATTTAGGGAAAAACTATTTAAAAGAAATTCAACAGTGTGTCAACTTTATTTACATAAGGTTTTACACTCGGTGTAATTTATATATTTCCTTCTTCATAATGTTCTGATCTTTATCAATAAATACTTTGAAGATGAGAATATTGTTGACTCATAATTTTCTTTTTCCGTCAATTTAATGTCTTTATATAATGAGGTGTATTAATCTAAAATTATGCATTTGGAGCAAAGTAGTTTCTCTTAAATTTTTAAACTTTTGTATTGCTATTTTCCAAGGCACTGTTCTAAAATTATACGTTTGCAAAAAAACTTTTTTCCCATTAACTTTTTTAGTTCTTCTATTGTCATTTTTCCCAAACGGTAAATTATATTACGTGTAAAACCTACGTTATTTTGATTTAATTTTCACTTTATATATCATTAGGTATTTTGGGAGATACTAATTTACAAAATTAAACTGCTAAATAATCTTGTTCTCTGCACGCGCGTGGGCACACACACACACATATATATAATTTGTATAAAGTAAGGATTATTTTAAAACTTTGCGTAACGTAATATTATTTACACATAATTTATTTTAAAAAATTCTGCTCATTATTTATATTATTGATTATCAAAATATAATATTTTACTTCTGAGTTGCTGCTTGGTTCCATTCTGTGGATTAGGGATATAACATTTCTCTTCGAAATGGAAGGTCGCGTCTTCGATTCTAATCATGTTGAACAAGGCTGTTTTTCGTGTTCCGTGTTTTGCGACATTACCATTGTAAAACGTTTTCCTATATAGTAAGGCTACCACCGTGAAAAAGTGGGGCCAAATTTCTTCACGTAGATTTAAAATGTAACTAAAGTTTGATATACCTTCAAAATTTAATTTTTTGATTAAATAAAATATTTGAACTCAGTAACAATCATCTATTTTACTTAAAAATCAAGCGGCCAAGAAGCAAAAGAAAAGTACTAAATAGGAAAGAAGTTACTAAATTCGAGGTTTATGTACAGTTCCATATAGTATAGGGCTTCACATAAATATTATTCCTGTTCTGTGTACATCCGAATCAGTGGTAATGTATTTTTTAAGGATAAAGCCAAGGGGTGTCGAATTATTGTTGCTCTATTTCTATGACATATTTTCCGTCCAAACTCAAATATTTAACAAATATGTACATTGGCAGATATCTAGGGACAGGTCCGAGGTTCGATCCTCCGGCTGGACAAAGTCGACTCAGCTTTTTATTCCTTCAGTGGGTCAATATAACTGAGTACTAAGCACTGGGGACTTTGGTGTTAGGCTGACTACCAAACCGAAATATGTACTTTGCACCCCCAGGGCCCTCAGTCATGGAAACTGATATGAGAACTATATGCCTTTCCCCTCCCCCAAACGCGGACTCTCATGTTTAAGTATAGTAGTGTAGTACATTGCCATTTTCATTTCTATTTATGAATAGTTATTGTGCCGGCATACTTCCCGGTACCTACTCTCAATACCTTAACCAGTACCTAGCTCCAGTTCTACCATCTCAGGCGAAAGTCGCTGGGTGGGAATCTTCGCAATTTAGAAACAGAGACTAACCAGAAGACCCACAATACTTGGTCTGCCACCATCAGAGGTATCATTTCACTTGGAGGACATTGTGACAATGACCTTTTTTAATGTGCCCTCAGCCACCTTCATTGAATATGATGGACCTTCGGTTTAGTCGAGATTTGAACTCGCAATCCTCTGATAATGAAAAATAATGCCCTTATCAATCAGGCCAACGCGGATTCAAGCAAGATGTTGTAAAAGAATTTTGTTCTGTTTAAGAAAATTTTCAAGGACCTTTCTCTGACTGCAAGTGACTGAATTTGTTTCTTTTTAAATATTTTGTAACTTTAACTGTAAATTCTTTTCTTGAGCGTTTGTATTTTTCAACCTTTTTCATCTTCTTTATAAGTGCTGCAGAAACTAAAATAAAATGTTTTATTTTAGTTTCTGCCGTACTTAATCTTAAAATTAAAAATAATCCAGTAATTTTTTCTTTTTACTTTGTACCCTAAGATATTTCACCTGAAAATCTCATTTTTAAAATTAAATTTCCCTTTCTGCCAGAAAACCTCCGAAACTTCCAAAATTCATATTTCGCTAATAACACTCGGAGTGGGTATAATATAGACGTCGACTTCCAGAACATGATTCCGTTATCCCTTTCCAGGATGTAGGAGGAGGAGGGTGGACTGCGGAAGTAGGGATAAAACATTACTACAGCCATGAAGTTGGAAAGGGGTAGCTTCAGGGGAAAAGGTAGGAGAAGGGAGGATGGGAATAAGCCATAATACCCCACAGAAAAGAGTCTCTTCAAGAAGACAAAACTGTTTTCTCGACCCCTAGGTTAGGCACATTCATAACTCAGTCTTTTCGGGAAAACCTGGCTATGCTCCCCTCCCCCTTTTCAGACACTGTAATTGCTAAGTGACAGAAGGGAAAATTGTAAATTAAGCCTAGTCGCCAGTCATTAACTAGGTGACGCCGCTAGTTTTGGAAGGGGGGAGGAGCATTCCTCTCCACTCACCTTTCTTTTCCACCTTGTTTGCAAATCGAAAGGCTAGAGACATCCGAAAACTACCCCGCCGCCCTTTCCTACGTGGGAAAAGAGACAAATTTAATTAAATGTGATATCCCTACGTGTGGTGTGACCCGTTTTCCAATGGTTTTAACAGAAGGAGCGCTCGCGTGTTGTGTCGCTTCGTTCGGCAAATGTTCTTTCCGAGAAGTTGTAGTCGCAATTAGCTGCGCAACTCACCTTCCTGGAAAGCTTGGAAGAAAACGATAAGTAATTTAAAGCTTTCCATTCTCAAATGTAATAAACGTAGTTTAGTCTTTCACTTAGATAAGCGAATTTCCTTCAAGTATAGTAATATTTAAAAATAAATTATCTATGGTAAAAATATCCTAAAAAATAAATAACAACTGTCGGTATAACTGCCGTGGTTTTCTCTCTTGCCAACATGAGAATACGTTCCATTATCTATAAAAAAAATTTCGGAAAGTAAATAAGAAATGTATGTTTAGGAAAGACATATGAGAACTTTCAGCTTTAAATCCTTTCACAACACGTTGTCAAATTACAGGAAAATGATTAGTGAATTATATGCAGAAGATTTTTGATTTATAATTTTTTATGATTATTTTACATTATGCTTTTTCCTGTAGATGGCAGCACTGGAATTTATTTTTATGTAAATGCTGATCTCTTGTATGATTATTTGTGATAATTTCTTGATTAAGTAAATCTAATTGTAACTTTTTTATTATTCTGATCTATCTAAAATTTATTTTGTATTGAGGATCGGTGGATAAAATCTTGGCACAGTTGATAATATTCCGTTTTTATTTCATTTATTTATTTATTTTGTGCAACATGTTAATTTTATCGAATAACATGCAGTGTGAGAAATATTTTTCAATATTTTAATTTTATTTAATTTTAAACGTTTATAAGGTTCCCATAGCAGTAGACATTCTGGCTAGCAACAACCTGATTATGTTTGGGATTAAAAGTAAGTGGCCACACAAGCATGTCGGTTACAGAGAACCCCGTATAGTTTACGCTAATTTATCGTAAGCAATCCAGTACCTGTTTTAAGCATCGTTTCCTGATATCTTTTCGTAGGGGTGTTATTAAAGTTAAGATCGAACGATGCCAAATCAATTGTGATTTTTTTTATCTGAAAGTAACTCGAAATTCTTTTACATGTTTATTGAGTTTTGGCTGTTGACAGTTACCCTTTATGCATCCTTAGTACGTTACAAATATATAAATGAAAAATGTACGCAATAACAAGTAAAATTCGTTCCACACTATGTGATCAATTACTGCTGTTGCTCTAAACAATATATATAGCAGATATTTCTTTTTCTGCATAGGGAACTATTTATAATCTCTTTCTTGTAACTCCCTGGTGACCCAATTGATTAGAACTTCGTTCTCATTATTTGGAAGTTGTGAGCTCGAATCTGGACTTCACTAAAGGTGTATGAGGCCCGTTAAAAAGGTGTAGTTGCAATGTTCTCATTGAAATCAAACCTTTGGGAGTAGCAGGTTAAGTATTGAATTAACTTCTGCTTGGTTCCTGCTACTAAATGACGAAGACACAAACCTGGCTGTTTCTCTCTAGCTGGTAGAACCCAAAATTGAACCAGAGAAATGCTGCACCAGGTGTAGGACTAGTGTATGTTAGTCTATTACATCTTTTTTTCAAGTTAATGTTTTCTGTGATTATTTCCTTCCTTATATAAATAGTAATCAATCCGATTGGTTGAGGTGTAGAAGTTATTAATTTAAAATAGCGGATTCGATGCTGGCCAAATGAAACATTATGCTAATATAATGTCTAAGAATACTTTGTTACGTTGCTTTCACTATATTTATACAAAAATTTATTTAATATATGTAAAAAACATTTATGTTAAATCTCAACCTCCTGTAATAAAATAGTGTATTTCTCCTTGATAGATATGTTTGATGATGCAAATTTTTACCTTTTTGATTAATTTAAGTTCACGTAAATACTTTTATGTGAATTTAGAAAAAGCCAGACTTTGATTACGTGATTTTTAAATAAAAGAATTTAAGAAATACATTTCAAAGAAAACGTATCTCACAGGATTCCCAAACTATATGTGATGTTATTCAAAACTGAGTGACTGATTTGCATATAGCCTGTGTTGAATTTGACATAGCCATATTCGACATGGCTCTAAAAATCCTATAAAACAAATAAAAGCTGCAAAAGAATGCTATATTACTTCAATTGCATTGCTCGTCGGAATTTTATTCGATAGTTTTGCAGTGTTACACATTTTATTATCACTTCCACAAATTGAAGGCTTTCAAACCCAGCTTTACAGCACTTTTGCCGCTTTCTTCACTGTGAAGGGCGTTTCCAAGGAATCTATATCCGATGGGAGACCCCCCCCCGTAAGGGAACCGAAACTGCCACTCTGTCTTCTGTTTTCTTCAAGTGAAATCAAGTGCACCTGGGTGTTTATTATTATTTTTTCCTCCTCTCCATTCCCTTTATTCCTTAAGAACCCCTATCCGTAATCCTTCTGTCTGCAACTTCACAAATTTTAAACCTTCAACTCCGCATAATGGGGTAACGAATATTTCAGCGCCCCCTGCCTTTTCTTTCTGCGGTGCGCCCTCGTAAAAATGAAGAAATTTCTCTCGTAAAAGTCAGGGAGGACGAAGAATTTTTATGAATCTGCCCCTGCGGCATTTTTCCGAGCGGGGGCGTAACGTCTGTGTGCGCTGTAAACCTGATGACGTCTCGGGCTGTGTTTACTGCCACCCCTTCCCCTCCACCTCACGCCAGCAAGAATGAGATGTAAAATGGTTGTTGAAGGCACTTTCCCTGTTCTTTTTTTGTTTAAACAGAAGGAGGGGGTGTAATGGTCTGGAAGGGGACGTGTGTTGGTTTCCAAAGCAAACATTAGGAAACTGTAGCTATTATGCTACAGTTTCCTAAGGTTAGTAAGAGTGAATTTTTGTCGCTTTCAGTCAACATAACCCTATTCTGCGGGGACAATTAAAACATTTTCTAAGTCTTGAATTGAAATCCTGAGAAGAGGAAACGATTTATTTGATGTGATTTCTAAGATCTAGGCACCAAAAGTAAGCTTTCTCGTTGGATAATAAGTCTTTCAATTAGTGAATGAATGTTTGTAGTAACGTTAGTTTAACTATAGACCACTATGTGGACAGTAAGAGCCAAAAACCATTTTTTCTGGTTATATTACAATGTTTTTGGAACTCGAATGAAATGCCAAAGGATATGAAAATGAAAATACAGTTTTTGTTGAATAGTGATTAGAAATCAAGAATTAATCATAAGATCTATAATTCACAAAGGTTGGTGAAACAACTTTTGACAAAAACGTCACGTATTCGGGTAGAAAAAGTAACCAGTTTGGTTTCAAATATGTCACATATCGCTATACCGTTAAAAAGTTTATATACAAGAATAATGTTTCATAGCGTATTTTAATATTGGAGCAATGCTAAACCAAATGTCAATCTCCTTGCTTAATATAATTCAAAATCGATCATTATCAGCAGCATTGGCACGACAAGCTTTTGTGGACCTGGACATTCTTCAGAATATTTTTACATTCTGCCCTTTTCCCAGCAATTGACTTTTAGTTCTTTACTTTTAGGATAGCAAAGTCCTCATCCACACAATCTTTCCATCTCTTTTTCCGCCTTCCTCTTGGTATTGTATTAAAGGGAGTTGTGTACTAAGATCTCTTAATGCTGTTTATTCTATACTCATTCTTCCTACATGTCCTGCCCATCTCATTAGTTTTATAGACTTAATAGTGCCTGTGCTGTTAAAAGTCATATATATTTCAAAATTAAATCTTTTTCTCAAGTTGTTATTATCAAGGACAGTGCCAAAGATGGTTTGCTGAACCTTCTTTTCGAAAATCACTAGGATCTTTTTTTTTTTTGTTAAGGTCCATGTCTCTGAGGCATAAATGAAAACTGACTTGATCAGTATCTTACAGAGTAAGATTTTTGTCTTTCTTTTTATTAAGTCAGATACTGCGATCATCAGTACTGAAAATATGCTTCATTTGAACTATTTCTTAACGAAAATCGTAGAGATGGACGGTAATTATCTTTTCTATTATTTGGAGGGTTCAATATCTAGTTCTCATCCCGTGTGGCATACCACGAATTTGAAAAGTATTCTTTTTAGAATGTCCTTTATATATATTCTTTATCTTTAACTAATTAAAAATAAGAACTAGAAAGAATACAGATTCTTCTTTGCTGATTTGTTAATATAATGTGAAAGAGTAATTAAATTACTCAAATTGTTCAACAAGGCACATAAAACTCATCAGTTATCCATTTACAAAGTAATACAGTGTAAATATGAAAAAAATTCCGTCTTAAAATATTCTTTATTCTGTATTCTCAAATCTTGTATTTCTCTTTTCAAAATACGAAAGATTTTCAAATTCAGATTTTTTTTGCTGATTGGTTAACATAATGAAAAATGTCTACTATGGCCGACCTTTAAATTCTTATAGGGCTAGAACAAACTATTTTATTTCCCAACGATTCTGTTCTGTTGACTTTAGTTTTCGAGTTTAACTCGATTTCTTTTGCAATGCACTTTTTAAATTTTTTTTTTATTTCGTATTTGACTACTGATTGTTCGGAATTTTAAAAATAAACCCAAGCAAGGCTACTAAAAAATGCATGTATATTTTTCTTCTTTTTATTTTTTTCTGTTATTTTATCAACCCAATGGAACTTTTACAGTAGCGACTGTTGTTGGCAAGCTGCCTATCGAAAAATGTGATTCGTTGTTTCCGATTGAATCAAAATTCTTACTGAACGCTGAATTTGGTATTTCGAAAACCTGCATTTTCCTGTCAACTCTTCACAGATAAATATGCTATTTTATAATTGATGTTCTTCATTGCTTCAGCATTTCCAAAAATATACAGCTCGAATAAAGATCTGATATAAATTTATCCTAACATAAACATTAATAAAAAAATGTATCTTTTTATTGTTAATGTTCTCTAAAACAGATGAAGTTGCGTAACGTTGGAAACATAGATTTTCCTTAATATATAAAATGTTTTGTTTTATATTTTTCAAAAATTAATCTTTTCATAAATCAAACAAATTTTTATTTATAAATTAACATATTCTATATAATTAAATATATAAATAACGTATTTATTTATTTTTAAGTAGGATACTAGCAAAAATTTTTTTCTTAATAAAGAAATGAAAGAAAAGAAAATATCAATTCAAAATCAACTCAATACTGTAAAAAAAATATTACCGTAAATTTACCAAATATATAGAAATAACTTTTTTAATATTTTTATAAAATGGAATTTTTTCTTACATCAAACAAAATCCTCTCTTATACATTAAAAATTATTTATTACATATTTCTAAAATTGCTTAATACATATTTCTAAATTTGCTTAATACATATTCCTAAAATTGTCTAATACATATTCCCAAAATCGCTTAATGCTTAGTTGTACGAGTAAAATTGTTTAATACATATTTCTAAAATTGTTTAATATATATTTCCAAAACTGTTAAATACGTAGTAGTAAAATTGCTTAATACATATTTTACAAATTTACAAACATTTATAAAACGAGATATTTGTAGTTACGTAGATTAGGTACTTGATTTTTTTATATATTCTTAAAAAATATATTTAGAAAAATTAAATTGTTTTTTAATTTAAAGTATTAAATATGGTACGTTTAACGAATGCATTGACTTTTATTATTTTAAAACATATTTCTTTTTCAAAGGTAAGAAAATAAAATAAAATAGAGCAATAATAAAATATATTAAAATATTGCACTAGTTTATTTTTAACCGAGCGTCAAACTCATTTTAAGTTTAGGGAAAAATATACTTCATCTTCTTTAATTTTGTCATTTATAATATTTAAACGCTGTTGTGCATCACCAGATTATTTATCGAAATATGCGTTTGAATTAACTAGCGTTTAAAGTTGTGAAAAATAAGACAAAAGAGACGGAAAAAATGAATGAAAATCAGGGTTCAGCTTAAAAACATGACCCTAATGGTTAAATAATTATACTTTACATCTAGCCCCAAAAATCTCGAAATAGGAAAAATTAATCCCGAAGTACTTGGATGCTTTCAATGAATTATTATATAATATTGGGCTATTTTTGTATAAATTTCTATCAGTATTAAGGAATTTAAATTATACTACTAAAATTCATGTCATTATATAAAAATATGTACTGAAGATTACATATATGTTAAGTATATTCCTTATAAATAAAGATTCAATTTGTGTAAAACTACATTTTTCTAGTTAAATCGTTTTCTACATATAAAATATTGTTTGATTTCTTCAAAAAGCTCTCTTAGAATTGAATCTTCTAGGAATTTCTCACTTAGTACTTATCCTCTAAGTCTCTTGAAAAATAGGATGATAGATTATTGTGGTGCGTTTGGTCCATTTCCCAACCGATCTAAGACGCTAAACGCATCCAACCTCCTTTAGAAAAATTGTCATATGACGAAATCGACGTTTCACCCTACAAGTATGCAATGTCACATCAATAGAAAGACATAGGTCTATGAAACTGGGGGCGTGAATAGACCCGCTCAGAGCAGTGATTTTTTGCTTGATCACTGCTTTTCAAGTGCAAGCAATACGAATTATCCTGGGTAGTTACTTATCCTCTCTTGAATAATTGTGAACAAGTGGCTCTAAATATTCTTTTTACAAAGCTGGGATTTTGTGAGAGTAAACTCAATGGTAGATGATCCAGCAAACCATTTGTCAATCAGCACATTCATTTGTTTCAATTAGGATGGATAAAATGAAATTTATTAAAATTTATCATGTTGTATTCTGGTTTATGAAAATTTGCCGAAAAAGGCAAACAGTAAATGTCATGTTACAGAATTTATAACATACATTAGTTGTAGATTTTGCTGATTCAAATTTGACAGAGATGTGCGAATTAAAGAGAATCAGCTTCAAAATATGTGAAAATAAACTTTTATATTTGTAAAACTATTAAAATCTTTTTGTTTATTACTGTGAAAGTAACTTTTTTATTCTTCACTTCATAACATGAATTTATTCTCTTTTTATTCATTTTTTTCATGCAGATTGATATAGGAAATAGAATAATGTGTTGATTGAAATTCTGAGTTTCTTAATTATTTGGTAAAATTTTAAAGTTCATTCGTGTATTTATTTTTTAAACCTTTTCTGAAGTAATTATAAATATCAGGATAAGCGAAAAAATTATTTTAGAAAGGTTTATATATAAATCGATACATACATATGTACAGATGTTAAAAAAAAATTTCTGTTAAAAGAACATTAATTCTTCTAAAATGGCATTTATTTTTACTCCTGAAAACGATAATTTAATATATTATTTAAAATTATCGTTTGGAAATGTTGTTAGAAATGCTCTTAAATATCAGTCCGATCACATATGCTGTACAACTCTCTATTAATATCATTACTAAGCACATACACACATATATAAAATTAAGGTTGTGAAATTTATATTTGCAATATTATCTATTGTGAACAATAGTGTGATTTTTACTTGGAGTGCTTGATGCATAAATTATAAAATTGTACAGAGCAAGATTTAAATCATTTTGTATAAAAATGTTTTTAAAGAATATTCTTTGGTGGTCATCATTGGTGACAATTTTAGAATAAATTATTATCATTATAAATTATTTATATTTATAATTGTGCTTATATTTGAGGCCACTTTAATTTGCAAATGTAAATTCATAATCTCGTCTGGATATTTTTTTCAAGTTATTTTAAGAATTTGACTTTTTTTCTGTATCGGGGAAAAAACAACTCATTGATGATATAATCGTAGAACTTATGCAAATTGCGTCGTAAAGAAAAAAGTCACATTTCAGGCTCACTCCTCCCTTGTAAAGAGAAAGGCTAACTTTGTAATTCACCCCTTCATCTCGAAGTCACGGTCGGAGAGCGACATCTTTAATGTCACTTTCGCAGAGTTTTGTGAACCGCTATTGTTCTCCCTTGCGCGTGCTGCCTCTTCAGCCTCCCATTGGTCAATCCTCCTCTGCCCCTCCTCCTCCACCGCCTCCGCTAACCTTTCTCTTCAACTCACCCACCCGTCCCCGTCTCGGTGGGCCCTGGACATTATGCAAATTACACCAACGTGTGACATTCTCATCAGCGCCATCTAGCGGCCTCCGGAATCTACAACTTCATCTCAGCCAGCGAGATAAAGCGTTTGATGGCTGGAAAGTATTATAAAAAGATTAAAACTTCCTCTTGCTTATCATTACATTTTTTTATTATAACTTCTTATTTCTTCTAAACTCCAAAACCGAAATCATCACGATGCCGACGGACGTTAAAAGAGTGTTATCTAAATTGTGTGCACTTTTCGTGTCACTATTTATTTTTCTGCCATCCCTCTCCCTTTTTGCCGCCACCTGCTTCTTTTAATGCCTTTCGTTTGCATTAAAACCCCGCAAACTGTCTGCTTTAATGCGTGATGTCGTTATTAACCTCAAGAATCTTGAAATAACATTCTTAGGACTCGGAATTAAATGGTATTAATACCTCGAAGAATTCGTATCCAGGGGGAGGAGGAGAGGTGTACTCCTCACCAGAGTAAAGACACATAAGTAGAGGGGCAGAGAATTCGAAAGATGAAGAAAAGGAAAAAAAAAAAGAACAAATTCTAAATGTATACCAATCTCACTTCATTTCAGTTCGATCATCAAAGGGTATAAGCTAGGTAATGTTGTTAATTCTTTCACTACAGAGTGGGGAGGGACGTGAAATAAATTAACGATAATGATAATGGCGAAATGACTGTCTTCCCCCTATTTTCAGAAAAGAGTCGAAGTTTTGAATTGTAATTTGAATTTTAAGCTATTTCGTTTTAATGAGTGTTGAAGAATCTAATTATGTTCTGTGTCGCGTCTTGTTTTCTTTGCCTCCTCCCCCCTTCCTTTTCTTATCATGTCGTTTGCAGAGATAATGACAATGACTGAGAATGCTTGTCTGCGAGCGATAAATTTCTAAATAATGCTCTCGATAAAATTGGATATAATGGAATTAATCTTTTTCGACTTCTGCCCGACATAGTCGTTTGCTTCGCTTCAGAAGGGTGAAAAAGTTGCAATCGAGAGAGTTCTGATTTGAGAGAGTGCTTAAATTTTGAATGGGTTTTCTTCTTTCTGTCTTAGCATCTTTAATTCTTTACTTGATTTAGACGATGCTCTGATAGGATTGCATTCGATTTTTATTTCCACTGGTAATCAGAAATGGTTATGTTTATTGTTAAGACTTTGGAGGATTTACCCTATTTATTGAAAATAAGCAATTACTGTATATCTTAGTATTTCTTAATTTATATTTATGTACAGAACTAGAAAATACTTTCTTATCTTCTATTAGGAATACTTTTTTTAAAAGATTTTCAGCCATAAAAATAATATTATTGAGTTACGATAATTGTTTTTCAATCAATTTGAAGGATTCTGTTGCTGTTGTATAATGCCCGGCTACGGGGATTTCCACCTTTCACCACTACAAGGGGAGGGTGGAAATGATGCCACCTTACATAGAGGGGAACCCAGTGGGTGTGCCATCGTAGCCCCGGAAGTAGACCATCGTCATTTATAAGTAGAGACGAAGTAGAAGACCCCTAGAGGTATCATTTTATATGGAGGGCATTGCGACGACTACATATTTAACGTGCTTTAGCCGCCATTAACGAACACGATGGGTCTTCGATTGGGTCTGGATTCGATTTCACTATCTTCCGATAACGAGAACGAATGCCCTAACCAAACAGCCCACTTCCCCCTTTGCTAAATGCTATTTCAGAAAAAAAAGAAAAATATGTATATTTCAGAAAAAAATTTAAAGCAGATAATACTTATTGATAATTATATATATTGATGTCATATTCTGTATAAATTTGATCATTTTTTCTTTATTTTGATTGCATTTATTCTTATTAAAAGCTTATTTTGTTTCTAATTTCTTCTTAACTCCATAGCACAGGTGAGTTATTTTGTATTCTAACCAGTTATAATTAGTACAATAAATTCCCTTCGTATTTATTTGATGATGAATGTGTGCTATTGCAAATGAAGGCAAGGTATCGAACTAGCACCTAAATGATTAACGCCATGACCTAAAATTTAAGAGTTCTGACACTGCGTATTGGCTAACCTTGTGGCCTAAAGTCTTTTGCAAAGTATTTTAATTTCTATCTTGGAAGTTAACTTCCGAAATAACTTTTCATCAATTGTGTATCGGTATTCACGTGTCGCAAAGGAGGAAACCCGGAAAACTCCCAAGCACACTCTCCAACAGACGCAGAGACTGAAGGCAGAAATTCAGCATTCATCTTTCCTGGTTCCGCAATGGCAGAGGTCGAACCGAGCACCTTCCGCTCAGAAGAGTGCCATTGTACTTTTAGACCACACTGAGTAAGCTCGGCAAAGTGAAGCATCATTTGCCGTGGGCAGTGGATGGGAGGGTGACCACGGTGTACTCTCCTTCACTGGGTTGCTGGAGCTCCGTGGGTTGGGGACGTGTCCACGTTAATATGTGACGTCCAAAGTCCTTCCGCTGGTGGGGCGTGGATGTGGAGAGGAGGGTGTCATCTCAGGTGTGGTCTCGTCACCTGACCGTGGTTCAAAATTACGAGGCACTTTAAAAAAAGAGTAAAGTCGTACTTTCACCTTCGTGGTGCTCTAATCCAAACGAAAGACGCTCTCTATTGACTTAATTCGCACAGCCAAAGGCATGGCGAGCTTGGCTTGTCCAAGTGTCATAAGCAACAACAACAACAGACCACACTGATCCCAGTTGAAAGGTTCGTGAGCTCGATATGCAGTCATTTGGAATAGAATTCAAATCATTTGGTTTATCTTTCAATGGTTCCCTTTTCCCCACAATGATTAATTTAACTAGAGTTTAATGTGAGCTACAGTCTCTCATAAATATAAATGGTCGAAGTGGTTACTTAACTTATTGAACTGAAATGTAGAGTTCTAACCATTGAGCAACCAGATGTACTATAAGTCATATGTCCTAGTCGAATTTTCGTGCGTACAAAGTTACTGCTGAACGACAAACTAGTTGTATCCAAAGGTTTCACATACGGATTCACAGTTAAGCATTCAATTCGACCGTTACGCTGTAATTTGCAAGAGAGTTCAATGATTTCATATGCACAGGCTTTATTCCTGGTATTATTAGATCTCATTGTAATTTTAGGCAAATTTTTCCTGAAATAAGTTAATATACAAATAATTCTCTTATCGGGCATTTTCCTCCACTTAAGTGTTCGAAAATCATTTCTTTTTTTCATTGGTTGGTTAATTTATTTCTATTGAATACGCTATATCCATGTTTATATGAATCGTACTGTATGATGTTAAAGTGGAATACACATTTTTCACCTTGCGTTCCACGGTTTAAAACAGAGAAGGGTCTTGGCGATGTAGCGTGTGCCAAGAGCGCGTGGCACTTCAAACTTACCTGAAGCGAGCCATTAACGAATAACGGAGTGCCCGTCTCACTGGATTTAAATGTATTGCATTAGCCCGCCAGTTAATGAGTACAGACAGTCAAAGCTCGTTTATGGCTCCCTGAAGCACACTCCAGGTCTTTGCTTCCTTGGCGTGCAGAATCAAAGATTAAAAGCCCTTCCCTTTTCTCAGAAAAATACATTTCGAGAGGCATTAGTCGGACGGGGCTTTACACGGATGAATCGGTTCCGAGTGGGGGGAGGGGAGGTTCACCCGTGCATCCTCCCTTTGACCTAGATATGGTAACGCTTTTCCTTCCACCCTACTCCTCCACCCAAATATATATGGGGATTCACAATTTATCACTATTCCTTTTTAACTGGCGATCATTGATGGGCGCCAATGATTCAAAAGACGCCCCTATTGATCGCAGTGTCCCGGATGCTGTCGCCATTTGGCGTGTGTGGGGCAAAACATCAAAAAGATATCATTTCCCATAGTTTTGAAGGTTATTAATTAAAGAAAGTTTTCGGGGAGGAGGGGAAATTGTGTTGGGAGGGGAGAGAGTTTCTGCCTGTGCAGAGAAGAGGGGGTTGGGAAGATGCCGCCCCTGTAATGAACGATGTGTCCGTGACAGTGTACCCAACTGCGAGATATACGGGGAATAGATCGATTCAGAAAAAGACTGTCGTTTCTGTATGTCATACGATTGATCACTTTGAAAAGGGAAGGGGCATCCACCGTTCGAAAACAGATGAGTTTGATACTTGCTTATTAACAAAATATCGGACTCCATTATTTGTGTCGATGTTGTAATAATAAATTGAAAGCCTCGGACGCTGTTTTATTTTGCTTTCCCGGCGAGAAGCAAAAATGTTCACTCCCGTTTTGAAAATGAAGGGTATTGATCAATTTTCAAAACGCCTGATCTCCAAGGGAACTGAAATTCGCTATCCACAGACAGTGTTTACTTTAATTGAGTCTATAATAACGACGGCATTTTATAATTGGTATTTTGAGTATTGGAACAAAGAGTCAAGAGCATCATCTAGTGATAAATATTTTAGAATAGCTTGTGATTTGTGTTCTAAATTGTAGTGTCGCACGCACTTGGTGCGGGAGCATTTGTCCTTGTTCAAAGTGGGGAGGTCAGTAAAATTTAGTTATATTCATTTGGATTTTGTGTGGTTCTAGAAAAAAGAGCCCTTCCATAAGAAAAATCTCGTATGTAATACGCTTACGACACTTTCTTAAAGGCCAATTCATGAAGCAATAGTTGAGAACCAAGTAGAAAACAGTAAAATATAATTAACAAACTTTTCGACAAGGCTGTTTTGAATATAGGGTGTTAAAATAAAAATAGAAAATAAAATATTGAAAAATGGCTATAAGTTTTTTAAAACTGTAATAAGCAACATAGATATAAAATTCAGATTTGCGGATCATAGTCTGGCATGTTTGATTCATGGACCGAAATGTTTGTTTCATAGCTTGAGATGTTTGTTGTATGCACTAAAAAGAGATGAGATGTTGATTCTTGGTTTGAGATGGGATGTTGGTTTATGGACTGAAGTGAGATAGATGTTGATTCATTAGACCAATGTTTATAAACCTTTCTTAATTGATTTCAGCAACACAAAAATCCTTTTTCGTAGAAGATCTTACCTGGAAGAAATTAGTGGACTATCAGGCTTTAAGCCTGATATTGATGTATGGGCATTTCTTTTTATCAAATAAAATTCAAACTTGAAAATTTTTATGATTGTGTGGGAGGAAAAAATCGCTACCCCAATTAATTCAACGGTTTTTATAACTGTTGCTTAGATTAATATTTACCTATTTTTATAGTTTGGCAATATATTTTGAAGCTAGTACCTTTTCTGTAGCACTCCATGAATCTTGTAAATTTTCTGCGACACACCTTGAATCTTATTTTCTACGATTTTCCAACAAACTAATTTTTTACGTAAATTTTTTTACAACCCATTAAGAATCAAATAAATTTTATGATACACACTGTGAATCTTGTAAATTTTCTGTGTCATGCGATGAATCTAGTAAATGTTTCGTGACACACCACGAATATAATAAATTTTCTATTTACACCATGAATTTGGTAAATATTTTACTAACCACCATGAGAAAGTTGTAAATATTCTACGACACATCATCAACCAAATCAATTTCTATAACATGCCTAATTTTTTCCATTAAAATTATTGTACTTTTGTATTGTTATATAGTTATAATATAAAATAAAAAATTTAATACACTTTAAAATTTACAGAATGGTACTAGAAATACATTATTTCTTTTGCATTTTAATTGAAGAAATTAAATTTTTAGCTAAATAAAAAAGTGTTCTTACTTTAATGTGATTGACGAATATATTCAAAGAACATATACTGTACGTAATATGTTGCAATCAAAATTATTTATGTGCTTGTAATTTATCAAATTCTTCTATCTGTTAAATTCTGTTTGGGCGAATGAGTTGCAATGTAAGATCACCATAATCAATTTATTTAATTCAAAATCAGGGATAAAATGAAAGTATTCATTTAATTGAATAACATCTGCATACATTTGATTTGCATTGCATTAAAGAAACCGGTTATTGTGTCTCTTTAAATTCAAATCTAGTATTACTATTATATTAAGATTTTCAAAGATGAACAATGGACTTATTTGACTTCTAACCGTCAGTTGGCCTTCACTGATTGAAATTATTCTGTTTCGTAATCACAATCTCTTTTGCGTGTCTATTTCGTTTGGTTTTAGGTATGAATTCCGGTATTGGAAATTAATTTTTGATCGTGTTTAAAAATTATATTCATATATTTGTCAATATTTCTTACCAGATCTTAGTCAACAGTTAATTACGCAATGGCATCGCGATGCTACTGATCCCTTCTGTTCAACAATATATAAGTTCGATTCCCATCTGGACAGGGTCTTTATAGTGGTTTGTACTTTTACTTGAACTCTATGTGTTAATCGTATTAGTTCTGATATGCAGAAATCAATCGTAGAGCGGTAAAAAATATTGTGAGATTACTATGCAAATTACCGATGAAATTTACATCAAAATATCATAGTAAGTCTTGGCTTCATTTTTTATCACCTAATTATTTACTTTTGCATAAAATAAATAGTTCAAAATTAGAAAATACATATTTAGTTATGGTAGCATTAAAATGTTAATTCACCTTTCAAATAAACGAAAACTATATTTTTAGAACTATCCAATCACGAAACTCATTTTGGAAAGTTTTTAGCATGCTTCTCCCCTATAAATCCTTAATCTCACAGTTCTCTTTTGAAGAAACAACACTCAATCGCAGATTAGGTATCATTTAAAAAATAAGGGTCTTAAAAGCTGCCGCACCCCATTATCCTTCCAGGACTTTATACAGCCCCGGCCATCAAAGTCGACGACTCAACACCGCAAAAGTTCCTAACACCTTTTATGCGCTTTGACTATTTAAGTTTTAACGCGTCAACTTCCAAACTTTTCGCCACTTCCTTCACTACTGAATCGCTTGTCATAAACCGCTAAAGAAGCGTTAAGCGCATGGTTTAACGATCACAGGTTTTGTCGATGAGTTTCTTTTCTAAAGAAAGTAAATTTTTTTCCATGATAATGTCCCGTGAATTTGTTTTCTGGAGAGAAAATAAATTTAAATAAGCAAAGTGATTACTTAACAAAATACTTAACTGCTATTCGTGTATTTTATATTTAATAAAAAGAAATTATTGTAATTATTTAACCTCCATATTTGATTTGATATCATAAATGAATTAAACAACCAGTTGTTTTCAGAACATAGCTGGTATAATTTTCGATTTCTTTTCGTTAAAAATCCATGTAAACAATCATTAAGGTAAAGGGAATTTGCAAATAAATAGCTGTATTATATGTAATATTTAAAAAAATTCACTGAATTTTCGTTATTAAATTGAGTAATCCTTTAAAGTAAGGTTTATTAAATCGGCTCTCTGAGGTATTTAATTGTAAAATAATAAATTTCGATTAAACTCCAACGAAAATTTTTGTTCTTGCAGCAGTTTTCGTTGGAAACTGATCAAAATTCATTATGTTGATGAATTCCTTGAAGTAAAGTTACAAAATCGGGATTCTGCTGCAAGATTTGTTTCATTAATAATGGATGACAACGTTAAAGTTATTTTATTAAAACTTATAATTAAGCCAGTTAAACTAGAGCATGTCTAAAAAAAGTATTGTTTAATATATCAGTAGTTTTTAATAGGATAGCTACTTATAATATAAGTAAAAATTTTCATTTTAATATGATTTTTATGTTTTATTCACTATTTTATATCTTTTAGTAAAAGTATTCCCTTAATTTCTTAGTCTTGATTCTAAATTTCACATCTATTTAAAAAAATATTTGAATTACAAATTGTGATACTTAATTTTATAAAATGGCCAAAGATTAAGCAAAAAAATATATACATAGTCAAATATTTATCATCTATAAAAGCAATTTTAAGTATAAATGTGTAATAAAAACTACCTAAATCGTTTTAATTAGATGCAAAACAAGTAGAAATTATTACAAAAAAGCCCTAGCATTAAAAAACCAATTGGATGGAAAAAAAAATCTTATCATACTCACGCCTGTCTTGAAAATCGAAACATTCCATTATAATTTTCATTAACATTTTTAATCTATAATTGCTTTACTCAATAAAAGGCATATTTTGCCTTCAATAAATTTGTTAGAGCTCTCATAAATTGCGTGTATGCCCCCGAAAAGTTTGATGGCAAATAATTAGTTGTCATTTTGCATTGATTTGTGTTGACACTTTCAAATAAATGAAAATAAACTCGATCAATTTATTTGTCACCATCTTACGGGAAAGCATTTTCCTTGCTGTCAGTTTAATTAAATTTCTTACCTTATTCAACGATCTTATGGATTTTTTTGTCTCTTTTGCTTCCCGATAATTACATAATTTACCACACATCACTAATTTCCGTTTTTATATAATCATTATGCCATTTACAACTCATTAATTACATTTAACCTGAATGATCAGATCCATTTGGTATTATTTATATTTCGTCATCGCAAACGAAAATGTCCCCAATTTCAACCTTTTATCATCCTATTTGAAACATTCATAAAATGTCGAAGTATTTATTAAAAATCTCAGATATTTTAAAAATGCTCCAATGTGTAAAATTTGTGCAATTTTTTTAATTGTGATTCAATGAACATGTGTCCGACGGTATTTTGTTTTGAACACGCTCAAAAACACATTAGAAAATTTAATTTACTTTAAAAAATGTGTGAAATCTAGCTTTTTGGTGATAAATATATTTGTTTTCACTTAAAAAAAGTCTTATTTATAAATTTTAAAGGATTTCTAAAATTTGTATAATTATTTTACTTGCGATTTATGTCATTGGGTTTTCAACGCCACCTTTTTCATTCAAACATGCTTAAAAACAGAAACAGTTTAGGGAAACAAAAATCGTCACCGTTTGCCAAAAGGACCCTTAAGTATATTTTTCCCACAATGGAACTTGACATTTTCAAGAAACTCAATAAATTATCTAATATACCTATGGATATTGCCAAAAGATTATGGGGCAGTGCATACCGAATTTTCTGGCAGATTTATGTTTTGCTATACTGATTCAATATAGCAAAATAGAGATCAAATATAATGGCATTGTGTTCATTTTGAAGCAAAATGAATCAGCTGAATTTACATCATTTTTGATGCGAATGAATTAAATAAATTTGATCCATTTCAGATATTTTGATAAATTTAAATCAAATTTCAAATCATATTTATTTTTAGGTTAAAATATTAAAATTTGATATTATTGTTGTAATGTGTTGTTATTTGCTAAATGCAGTTGTTATAATTTGTTGAGAAGCCTAACCGATCCACACCTATTTCAAAAACATATATATTAATTAAAATAAAATAATATGGTCTGTATAAAAATACGTAACAATTTATATTTTTAACGCACACATTTCAGAAAATAATAATAAGTGAAAATTAAATTTCTTGTTAAATATTACATGTAATTTTTTTTATTTATATATCCCATCTCATTTTAAAGTTGCCACACAAGTTAAAGATTAGTTTTATCTTCAAGTAACTTAATTACAAAATTAGAATTCAATTTTAACCCTAATTTTCTTGCATCCTATTTTATAAACCCTTTTTTTATAAGAAGCAATAAACTACAAGGTTAAAGTAATTGAGACAAAATTCACATGCTTTATACATAGATGTAGCGGAATAATTAATTACCGTTATCAAACTTGTAATTTAGTTTGAACTACTTCACTTAAAACCCTACATATAAAAATATTTATATTTCAATAATTAAATAAGGTGCAATGCATCACATTTTTTTTATCCTGGTTTAAATCGTTTTAAAGTAGTACTTTGAAATCAGTTTCTTTAATTTCGAAAGTTGTTATAAATTTAAATCGCGAATCATTTTGCATAGATCAAATTTGAATAAATTTTACATTATATATGCATCTAATATCCTCACATGTTCCTGAAAATGAAGTTACTTCCCCACCTTAAATAACTGTTTCGTTTAATTGAATTAAATCGATTATTTATTGCATTTGTGTATTCATTAAAATACTTTAACTATCTTTCGTTTCATTATTCCTGCACACCTCTTTAATAAAATTAAGTATTACGAAAACGTTCCTGCGTTAATATTTTAAGACGAATGAAAAAAAGGAAATTTGTAGATAGAGTACGCTTCTAATAACTCTTTAAAACAATTTCTTTTAAAACAGGGTAATTGCAAAGAGAGCCATTTTGAAAATTGTGAGAACATGTTCGATACACATACTTCTAGATCAATGTAATTACACTGCATGCCGTTAAAGCAACGACGGAGGAACATTAACGGCAAGGCAAAAGCATTGTTCAATCCTTGGCGAAGATAATGGCGCATAATTGGCAGCCGAGCGTAGTTTCAAACGTCCAATTTAAAGACACAACAAAATTAATTGTGTCATCAGTTCTACAAACGAAACGACTCGGAGCTTGGCCATTACCGGGCGCATTACTAGCACCAGCTCTCAAACGATTTCGGGAGCTGGAATCAGACGATAATATGATGGTTCTCGATCCGAAGCTCAAAGACTGTTAGGTCATCATCAAGCAAGATGGCTGCCCGACAACAGCCAACAGCGCTGCAGACAGCGATTGTAAATCGTCTGCTATGATCAAGGTAGGAATGACGCTAATGGACAGTCTATGGTAGATTAATTGGTTTAATTACAACTAATTGCTGGTCTGTAACTGGCTGTTGATTTACAGGAAAATATGCTTCATTACAAACGCAGCCTGGAACTGAGTAATTATTCAAAATGCCAAATTTACTGTGAATGCGAAAGAATGCAAAATATAATTGTTGAAATATTCGCCCAAATTACTTAATTGGAGGGCATAAACTTATAAAATTCATAATTATATGCGTGCTTCGCATTAAAATTTATTATTAATGAACTATTATTTTTAATCATTTTTAACAAAATACCTTGATACGTTTTTTATAGAAATATAAACGAAATAATAGACGAAAAATTAATAGAGATCTACAATCCTTGTTCAGTTTTCTTAGTACTGCATAGCCAGTTTCGAAAAAATTGTTAGCAACAGTTTTGAAATTTCATTTCAAATATAAAATGCTAGGTAACTGTATTCTAATGATGAAGCAAAGTTTACTGAGAGAATAAGTCACACTTATTAGCTGTAGTAGTATTGCTTTAAACCTCGAAATACTTTTACCATTATATGGAAATAAAATTTTAGAAGGGATAATTTTAATTATTAACAATTTATTTCAAGGTTTAATGTTTAAAATTGCATTAATGTCATCTGTGGCGCCATATTGCCATTTGTATTTTTGACATTAAAACAAAAACAGTTTATTATTTGGTATTAATTTAATTAATTTGGAAAACTTTTAGAGGAAAAAGAAAAAAAGATTATCGAGATTAAAAAAATTACATTCGATTTTTGAACACTAGAATAGAAATCTTGCTAATTCCACAAAATGCTTATCATATTAAAGAAAGTTTCAAAAATCAAGTGATCTATTGAGCTGAAATTTATTTCCCAAATATTGGTTTGTGGATTTAGTATATTTAATTTTTTTAGAAAATAAAGGATATAAGTATTTATTATAAGTATAAATGTAAGCATTAAATTTTGTTGTTATTCGTTACATTTATGAAAATTAAAAGAACAATACAAAAATCTTGAAAACTTTGTGAAAAGAATCACCTGACATCAGATAGATGAAGTCATACTTTAAAAATACTGAAGGGTTCAATGATGAAAAATATACAAATTATTGAATCTTCATATTCAAATACATTTTTTTTCGTTTTTTAACATTATGTAACACGTTGTTATTTTATCAGGCTAATCTATTGTTAAAGAAGGGCGCCAAATTTTTTAGGCCCATAATAAAAGGTTGAAGGATTTGTTCATTAAATGAGATCAACGTAGTTTTTTGACGACAATAACAGAAAAACTTTGACGTTAAACTAAAAAAGAATATTTTTAATTGCCAAGAAAGTTTCTTTTTACGCGGTAATTACAAGCGCATTTTTGTTCCGTTTTTCTTAAGCCTAAAAAGGAGACGAAGAGAAAGGTTAAGCTCTAACAAGGAAAAGATTTTTTCTTTTGTGTTTTGGCAACAAAAGAATCAGCGATGTAAATCGTCTGCCACGTATTAAAGTTTTAAAGTCTAACGTTTCTTAGTTAAAAGATAACATTATAGCATTAAAGCAAAATTATAAACTCATTTGTCTCGTGTTCATACGGTATAAATTCTTCCTTTAAAAAAATAATCTTAACTTATTTTGAAACGAAATTTATTTTAAATCGCGTCTAATCCGTTTCAGCTTTTGTAAAATCTTTCTCTATTCTTCCACTTGTTTAAATCTCAGTTTAATTCAAACTTTTCTTTAACAAAATTAATTTAAAAGAACAAGCATATTTTAAATTTCATATAGTTAAACACTGTTTCGTTTTCATTCTTTTGCTTTAATTTAATCAACTATCTCAAAAACACGATTCGATAAATTTCCTTTTTGTAGCTGCTTTACGCATTTGTGAGTTAAGCAGCAAAACACTTTTACAGGAATCCATTTCAATTTTATATCTTAACTCCATCAACGCATTTTGTGTTTGCTAGAATATTAGTTTTATTATTTATTAGAAAGACGGAATGACTTCCTCTTAATTTTCTTAAATATAATTCCTAACTCGATTACTAAAGAATTTCAAATATTAAAGAACATTTTAAAAGAAGAAATTTCTCATCATGCTCAAAAAGAATAAAACATTTTTCAAAACGAAACGAAATTGAATTTAACATTTTGATTTTAAAATATGCATACATTCTGTTAAAGTAAATAAATGAAATTCAAAAATTTTTATATAGTAGTAATTAAGAATTATTTATTAATACTGCACTTAAAAATATTATTAAATCATTACTTTTATAAATATTAAATGTTATTTTTTAATTGAAGTAATGCCTAAGATCGTTTAGAAGAAGTACAATTCGGCATAGTATTAATAATTAATTAACAAACTCAGTAATTGAGACTTTAAATAACACTTTGTAAGAATATTGCATCTTTATTACTATCACCGATATATATATATATATATATATATATATATATATATATATATATATATATATATATATATATATATATATATATATATATATATATTATGTAATTATGATTTGTGAATTTTCGTTTCTAAAGAGATGAAATTTTAATATGTTTGGAATATAAGATTCTTTACTCTTAAGTTTGAGAAATGACAACAATTTTTCTAAATTTTTTGTTTTAGTATTCACGAATAGTGAAATATGTTTTGTCTTATGCTTATTGCAGTCTTTATCTTATTGTGATTCATATGAATTGAAAAGTGAATCGAAATGCTTTTCATTTCATATTCTAGTTTCTGTATTTACCTTTTCTTCATTTCGCTTGTCCCGTTTCAATTTTAAATTTTTGAAAATTGTTATTAAACATGCCTTTTTTATACATTTTTAATAGTGAATACAGGTTTATAAAATTTTTCATAACTAATATGAAACATTTTTATTTTTAGGATTTGGATTTGTTACTTTCGAAAATGAAGATGTTGTTGACAAAGTCTGCGAAATACATTTTCATGAAATAAACAACAAAATGGTAAGGAATTGCGTAATCCTTGACAATTAACAACTATTATTAGTTTTTATTAACATTTTTCACTGAAATGTTTCAAGTTCTCATTTGTCAAAAAAGGTAAAGCAGAAAACATTTTTTAAAATCAGAACTTAAGTTCTTCATGTATATTGCTCTTACTTTTATCGCTTTTTAGATTTTTTGAGACCATTCCGTGAAAACGAAATAGTACGTTTGCTTTATCATTGAGTACTATGATATGGTAACTCAAATTTCATTATTATTTTGATATTATAAAAATATAGTATGGTATGTTCAGGTGGTTGTTTAAATTTCCATCACAGAATTTTTTGTGCCTTGAAAGAGATCTCACTTACCATTGTTACTGTTTTGACGTTCAAAATTATTTCCTGAAATAATTTACACTTTAAACGGAAATTTAATTGGAAGAGCTTATTTGATTTTTACAGAGCGTTGAAGATACTTAGAAAAAATAATTGCAGACTTAAAGGATATTTATATGTAGGAATTTTTAGAAATTAAATTTGTATGCGTGGGGAGTTAAGTACTGAAGCAAATTTTTATTAATTATTCATTTATATAGATAAACACATAAAGTGTTATTAAAAATAACACTTTATGTTTACAGTTATATAAATATATTCGGTAAAAATTGCAAAATGTAAATTGTCAGACTATTTCTTGATCCTGTTAAATAGAATTTCATATAGCATCATGCAGAATCAGTAAAACTGTATTACTGCGAAATATGTGTAACAATAACACTAAATTTTCTGACTTAAGGTATTTTCCTACACTTTTTAATATATTAATACGAATAAAGTACAAAGGACCGTATTAAAAGTAAAAAAAAAAAGTATTTCTATTTCCTAAATGAAGATTAAGATGAAACTTATTTTAAATGTTACAAAAATTCTACAAACTAAACATTGCTGTACAGAAACAGCAAATAAAGGTAGCTAAAACGTAAAACTGAAATAAATTGATTTATTTACAAAGTACCATATAGAAAAAGGTATCAGGTCTTCAGCAAAGTTGATTGACATTTTATTTTTTATTTTTCTAACTTCTTATGTCTTTATTAAAAACAGGATGTTACAGTGAATATTGCGTCACATTTACATAATAATTTCAATTCAATTATTTCACTTTTTCATTTATGCTAAATATGTGATGAATATATATTATGTTTTCATAAGTGATATGTTTTGCTTGTAACATTCATTATTTCATCTATTTATTTTTCACTTCATTATTTTATTTTATTTATTATTTCAAGGAAACTTTTCTTCGTGCTTTTTTTAGCAGAAGCATTTGTCAGTTGTCACATCTATCAATTGTCACACTGAAATAACAACAAAATAATTAGAAAAGTTAAAAAAATGACTAAAATGTCAAGTCAGCATTGAAATGTTTGAATGAAAACGATTTTTTTTAGAAAAATCTGCCATGCAAGCCTTTCATCATAAAATCGCCTGCCTACAAATTTTTTTTTTACGCTATTATTCCTTATCACATCCTATTAGTATCTTTTGAGGATTCTGAGAGGCTTAATCGAAAAGGCTTCGGCAAGGGAAAAGAGTACAGAAGGCAACTGCGTTTTTGTCGTTTTAAATTTATTCATGTATTCAGACAGTCTAGAATGAAGGAGTTGATTCCAACTCCCTTGAAGACCCCAGCAGAAACCTTTAAAGTTGGAAGAAGCTTCCAGAAAATAACTCCTGGTCTTAAAACTCCCTTTTTTATGTTTTTCCCATTAGCCATTAAAATTTAAGTGTTTCGGTGGAATTGTTAAAGTAGTTTTAAAGTTCGGTATTCCAATTCAATAGAATGGAAATAGATTTATCTGTATCATATTTATGTAAGATGTTTTAAAAGACATCATGTAAAAATATTAAAAATAAATAATACTTAAAGTTAATTGTTTACTAGAAAAAATTATTTGAATACTGAGAATTTATTTTTACGAAAAATATATTTTTTTTATTTCTAAATAAAAAATTGTAAATACAAAGTATAAATAATAAAAATGATATTGCTGGAAAATACGTAAAATCCGTTATGCTTTTCAGTGTTTCAAACGTAAATGTAACGAAACACTAAGTTAAAATAATAAAATTTTTAAATGTTGAAGTGTTTACAATCAATAAAACTAATGTATATAAATAAATAAAATATTACAACTTTTAAATAATTAAATTTTTTATCTAATGCTCAAAACTTACAAGGAATAATTTTCAGATTCTTGTGGAATAGAAATCTGATAATCCAACGGGGCTAATCCGAAAATTTAGTTAATTGAAATGATAATTTGTAATGATATAATTTAAAAGCTCTAATTATCGTATAGTTAAAATAAATTTATTGAACATATTAATATTATTTTTTAAAAGCGATAGATTTTACAAATTGCAAAGATTTATTTTTGAAGTTTTTTTTTCGTCTTTGCGCAAATTGTAAATTTTCATGTCATTTTCCATCTGTTATATACAGTAGTGGCCAAAATTGTGGGCATTTTCTTGAATTTTTATGTTTTCTAACTTTGTGAGCTTATAGAATTAAAAATGTTCACTTAATGTTTATATATTTCAGCATATTATTAATGTTATAAAATAAATGTTAATGTATATCAAATTAAAGAAAATTTAATACTTATTTTGAAACCTCGCAGCTAAATGGTAATTCTTCATGTTGACCAGTGCTCTAATCCGAGGTTCGATCCTCGGGCTAGGCAAGGTCGACTCAGCCATTCATCCCTTCAGTGGGTCATTAAACTAAGTACCAAGCATGTTTGGGAACTAAACACTGGAAGTTTCGTGTTAGGCTGACTACTTAACCGCGACATACGCTTTGCATTCAGGGCCCTCATCAAGAAAAACAGATATGGGTCTGTAGGCCTTGTGAGCCTTTGTTACATCACACTTTAGCACTCCTGACAAATTGTTTTTACTTTTTAGACTAAATGAGGAGTAACTGTTTTTTAACAAAGGCATTTCAGTTTTGTATTTTTAATTAAAATTTAAATTTAATTTCTTTTTTAGGTACATCAAATTTTGTATTTAAGAGAAAAGTAATAAATCCTATAAATACACAAAGTTGTAAAAAAGAAATTTCAAAAAAATTTTACAGTTTTTTTGTTTTGTTTATAAGGCAGATAGTCAGGCAGATTGTCCTTTTCTTTATCCAACAATCTTCGTTGTATTTGTATTATAATATTCAATATCTTTCAGGGAATTCTGAGTAATCCAAAAATACACCTATCCAAACGATCTTATGTTAAATGTAATTTTACTTTATCTTCTCAGAATTACAAATAAATCTTCAGCGTAATTTTTAAGTTTGTAGCTTGCCACATTTAAGAGTTATGCATTTTTTAACTCTGCAAAAGGTCATTTGCTTTTTAAAGAATATGTAAAGAACTTTCTTCCTTTTTATACATTGTATTAAGATTTCTAATATTTCAACTTGTGCATTATAAATTAATTATTAATTCAGCTCATTTGAATTTGGAAAGGTGCAAATCTGGGTATTGCGTTAAAAATATAATACCATTTATTTTCATATATTTGTATAGAACACCTTAAAAAAACTGAATGTGTATAAAAGGAAAAAGGATAATTTTAAACGACGTGTTAGTTTTGGATTACATTTGTATGAAATTTTTTTTTAGCAATTTTGCATTTAATAATTCTCGTTGATAAGAAAAAGCAATTTTAAAATTAAATTACTCTTTAAATATAGCATATTTATTTTGTTAAATACTTACTAATGAAATCAAATTATCTGAAATTGAGTAACAGTGTATTTCTACAGTACAATATTAAATAATAATTTTAAAAACAACATTTAAGTGTTTTTTAATAAAATTATAAATAATATTGTTATGTAATGATATATAAAGTTGTTTTAAAAATAATGTAAATTGTTGTTTTACTACAGCAGAGATGTTTATTTTTTATAGCATTGACTCATTTGAAGTTATTTTAATGCTAATTAAAATAAATTATTCTTTTTAACAAAACATCTTGTTTTTTAAAGGGATAGTATAAGCACTTCTGTTTATGGTATGCAAAAGTACAGTTATAAAAATTTTATCTATTAACTTTTTTTGCCAAATTATTAAGTGTTTTGTTAAAAATCATCATCACATATATGTTTTCATCATCACAAAAGTGTATTTGTGATGATGAAAACATATTTGTACTATTTTGAAATTTATTTATAAAATTTTCGTATTACAAAAAAATTGTATTTTGTATTGAAACTTTATCGACCGAGTCTTGTTTTGGAATGAAACACATCAATTATAAAATTTAAATTTATTACCTGTAATAATTGGTAAGATCACATTTAAAATTACTTTAAATTAGATTTAAAAATTAATCTCTTTATGAAGAAAAGGATAGATGAAATAAAAATTATGAAATGTAGTAACGACGTAATTTAAAAATACAACATAACTATATCATATATAGTAGAACATAATTTAAAAAATATTTGAAACGTTCATTTTTTTAAACGGAAATGCTAACAAAAATACAAATATAAAAAAGGCTCTCAGATTAATTTTAAACCTAATTTAAAATTAATCTGGGACTAAAATAGATTTAAAATTACTTTCCTTATTTTGAAAAAAATCAGCGAAATGAAAGATAACATCAATAAAATTTTATAAACTAGTATTAAAAAAATATATTTCATGAAAAATATTTGATTTTGATTGACTTTAAAAACAAGAGCTTTTCCATTTAATTTCGTTAGGAGTTTTTAGAAAATCCTGTTCATCACAAATGTTAAATAAACTCCCTAATTATCCGTTCAGCTGTTCAAGAAAAATGCCAGAACTAATTCACTTCATTATATATGAAAAACTCCAAAGTTGTATGAGCCCTCCGTTAACGCGTTGGAAGAGTTTTCTTTAAGAACAAATTTCGCCAGATTAAGGAAAAAGGATCTTAATTACGGTGTTCCCTATTACGTCAACCCCATGCATGCCCCTCCCCCTCTCTAACACTCCCATCCCTTGTTAGGAGATTCGCCACGTGATCCTTCGCCAGCACGTAATATCGCCAAGTCATTAACAAACATTTTTAATTACATGTAAGGTCATGAATCCTTTATGACTGAACACCGCCAAGATGCGCGAACTTTCTCTGAGCTATCTCACCTTTGGCCCTTAACTGAATCTGCTATTTTGGGGTTCAAATATCCGATCTTCTGTTTAAGAAAATTTTGGTGCTTCTGCTTTTATTAAAAGAGACTTATGCACTTTTGTTTCTTTTATTTTTCCTTATATTGTGTGGATGATACTGACTGAAGCTGATTTCTTCAAATTTTTAATATTTTGTCTAAGTTGTTTTTTAATATAAATACTTATAAATAATTTATTCTATTTAAGAAAATAATTTTTTATCTATTGACTTTGGTTTTAAAAAATATAAAATGTTCCAATACTAATATGTGATTTATAGGTAATAAAATTTTATTTTCAGTTGTGCTATCTACCAGTAAAGGTTAATGTTAAAAGATTAAAGTTTCAAATTTGATTTTAACAATTTTATTTTAACACTATCTCGTTACATAAACTTAAATTAGATGCGATTGCCTTAAACTATTGCTTTAATTTATTTCTCTATCGATATTGTAGTTAAGTCATTTTTGTCAGAAAAACAAAATTATTATGTGCAAGTTTTATCGATGTTAATATCATCGATATTTGAAAATGGTTTCATAGAACTGGTATACATTAATTAGCTTAAGCCAATGTTTCTCAATTTATTTTGTGTATGTGTCGTTATTAGCATATAATAATTTTTCCATGACACATAATAGTTTCTTACATTAAGAAATATATAAAAAATATGTGCTCATTAAATTCTTAAGTTGCATATTTTAGATAATTTCTTTGTTTAAAGAATAAAGATTGAGAAAAAATATTCAAACTATAGGTTTAAAGTATTTAAGCATCATGTCCTGTTTGTAAAGGATTAAATTATGTGTCATATTTAAATGATTTAGGCACCATTAATCTATGATTTACTGTTTGAAACTTTTTGTAAGGCAAAATCCCTTTCACAAGATTTCGCTTACAATACTTAAGTGTTTGCAAGTGCGATAACCCAGAAGGCTCGTAATCTTAATACAAATAAACGTGCAAGTAGAAGTTTAATCTAGTTCATTGTTATGAAAAAGATTTTTGTACGGAGATTTTTGGTATATGAAAATTAATTTTAAATCTTCTTGGTCCTGATATTAACTTTAATAAAACAGATATTGACTCTCATTTTGCAATTAGGGCAGTTGTCTCCAATACGCCTAGAGATTACTTTGTTGAAGAGTCTAAGTTAGACTCTTAAGGTGAATGTATCCAAAGCATTGTGCCTCTGGATGGAGGCTTGTTTTTCAATGGATCCCCAGGCACTGTATGGTAGCTGAAAATGAAAAGGCCGCTCTTTTGGCTAAAAATGGCTGTAAGTTACCCTAGATACTTTTTCTTGTGTCCAGCTATCAGATTATAAATAAAAACGGAAGAACTTTTGAAACAAAAGTATCAACTCCTGTCAACTGATAAAGTGTAGAGTGCGCTCGTATTTTCACCTATTCCAAGTGACATGCCTCGTACAGTTTTTACACTTTCGATTCTGACTTTCTACATTAACACTTGCACTGCATTGGTGTTGTTGCTGGTGTCTGTCTTCTTGGTCTATCGGATGAAACCATGGACTTTCTTTATTTGACAACTTCCACTGCACTTAATTTCATGACTTTTAATTCTGACAACATTATCAAGGCCAAGTTGTATTGGGTTGCTAATAGTCTTACAACAGACTGATGTAGGTATGTTGGTAAAAAAAAATACTTCAAAAAACCCTGTAGTGTAGTGTTTTGATTGTACAAACGTAAAAACATCCATCTACTAAATTCTAACTTGTCTATTTCAAAAAAGTCTAATTTAACTAAGAATTAGAGAGGAATAAAAAAATTAGAGCCTTTAAGAATTGTCGGTCAACTTGTCACAAAACAATATAGCATATGACAAAATTGTGCCATCTGCCAAAAAGTATTCATCATGATGAATATTTTTATTTGTGAAACACGTGCATATTTTCTTCGAATTCAAGGTGTGTGACAGATGAGTTTAATGTATATATATATATATATATATATATATATATATATATATATATATATATATATATATATCCATATATATATATATACATATATATATATATATATATATATCCTAAACTATGCATATAAAATTATATGAGTGGGGGAATTGTAAAAAGAGAATAACATTTTTACGCCTTTTTCCAATTATAGAGTTTGTTCTACCTTTGTTTGATTGAGTGATGCAGACAAAAATATGCTGTAATGTAATTTCATTTATATGTATTCTATGACATGATACTTTTTAAAATATAATCATAATACTAATATTTATTATATTTTATTATGTTTTTACTTGTAAAGATGCGGTATATTTATTTATTTTAAATATATATATATATATATACATTAATTTTTATTTCAAAGGATTAAATATACTGTTCAATTTGTCTCCAGATAAAAAAAATATGTAGTTTAAATTTGCTTTATACTTGGTAATGTCTTCATCTGTCTTGCTTTCATTTGAAACATTTTTGTAAGGAAGACAGTGTGTTGCCACGCGATTTAAAGAAATTTTTATAATTTTAGGTGGAATGCAAGAAGGCCCAGCCCAAGGAGGTGATGATGCCCAGTAATGTTGCGCGCGGACGGGGAGCAGGTAGGGCTACGTACGGTAGGTGGCGCTACTGGGCTGCTCTCTCTTCTCATGCAGACGGGCGTCATTTATCCATACTCATCATCATCATCCTTTTATCTTTATATAACAATTCCTCTATTCTTTCTTCTTTTTTATCATTTAATATTCCCGCTTTTCTCCGCTGTTATCTTCTTTTCATTGTAAGAAAAAAAAATCACGCATGCTCAATCATGCACATTTTATCAGCATCGCGAGGTAGAAGTGTGGAATTAATTCATTTTCTAAGAAAATCTATCTTAAACAATGAAAAATCACTTAAAAAATGTTTACTAATTTCGTTCTGTAAACAAAATAACTTTTTCTCCTTAATACTACCAAATGAGAAGTCATAACTTTTACTGGCATCCGTGATTACCGTGATCAAGTGAACAAAAATTATAATAGCATTTAAAAAACATTGTATTGTCAAATAATTACTATGAATTTTTATATTTATGTTTTATGCAATTTTTTAAAAGTTATACTTCAATAATATAAAATATTTTGAAAGTTATAATTTTTTTATATTATAGAATGGGGCATAATATAAAAAAGTTAATATTTGTGCCACAGTCAAAAAATACTGTGTTATAAATATGAATGTGTGTTGTTATAATATTTTCTTTTACATTTAATCCATTTATTTTGCATTGAATCCAATCAATTATTAACTGAAAAAAATTAATTCAAGCAAAAACAGTCAATTATGCAATGGTAATTATCAGGAGGAAATACTGTTTATGTATGATTTGCATTTTATTAGAATTCAATTTGATCACTGTCGTTGAAGAGACTTGGAGGTAATTATCAATATGGATGGAAAGCGCGATTTGCTGTTAATCCACTTTTATCGCGTGTTTTGTGTCAGGTAATGCTGATCCTTGATTAAAACTGCTTCAAAAACTGACATCGTCGACGACGACTTTGCTGAGAAAGGAACGATTATCTGGCTTGGGAGTTGTAGGAGTAAACTGCAGATTTTAGAAACAGATCAAGGTGTTAATCAGCACTGTCCATCGCGTATTTTAATCATCGATGTATTTCTAAAAGTTTCCCAGGGATGGCGCAACAGAGATATTACATCATATAACTCTGATTTCAGGAATTCCAAAACCTAACAATTGCATATAAATAATAAAAAGAACAAATAATTTTCACGTGCAAAATGTAGTTATCTGAGCTATCTGAGATTTATTAGTAATTCAGTATAACCTAAAGAGTCTTAACCAATCATTTGTTTCATTGAAGACCATAGATTGTTTTAAGTTGCTTTGATTTTGCTCCAGATTTCGTTCAATGATATCTTCAGGAGTAATATAAGCAACAGACATTTGTAGTCTTAGCCAATCATTTGTTTCATTGGAGACCATGGATCATTTTGAATTATTCTGATTTTGCTCCTGCTTTTATTCAATTATTTCTTAAGGACCCAAAAGTCTGATTATTCGATGTCCATTCGTTGAGGTGTTTATTGAGAATTTGGTGATTTTTCTAATTTTTGAAAGTTAAAATCCTTGTTGCATGCGTTTGCAATTCTTTAGACATTCTGCACAAAAATGCGGGAAAAAGAAAATGAAACCTAAACTCGTTTACACACAAAAGCTGTAGAACGTATTTATTAAATATCATTTTGGTTGAACACATCCCTATGCCGATGAAAGCAATTATAAATTAGTTAATTCATGAAAAACGAGGTAACTTATCGGTTTTATTTATAACTGCCAATTAATATTTTTCAAGCTTGTTTTTGGTAAATTAAAACAAGAAACAAGCAATACTGAATTTCTCGTTGCTAGTGTAAAAATTTAAGGTAACAATTTTTTTAAAACGTCGCGATGTCAGCTATCAAAAGTTTCTTTTAACAATCAATCATCCACCAATACTTAAGTTTTAAGTAATTGAAAAAAATGCTTATTTATCTAAATTAGAAAATTAAGTTTTACGTCTTTAGAGCAGTGATAATAATGTCATTTTTAATTATATAAAAAAAAAAGTCCTAAATTTCTCACATTTAGATTAGTATTCTTAAATTGAATATTTTTAGTTTGATGTATTTGTTTTTCTTTGCATGCTTTTTTTCCTAACTTCTGATTAATATTCATCCTCATCTTTATAAAATTCAATTATGCATTTTTAATCATTCATAGAATTTATAATTCATTGCCATCTTTTCATGAAACTTAATAAGAATGTGGAATTATTGTGCATTATTTTATTTAAGTTTCTTCCAATTTTGTGCAATAATATTGATGTAACAAATATTATTATGAAATATATTTTTTTAAATGTTTTTTACTTGAAATTTGCACCCATTAATACTTGAAAATTTACCTATTAGAAAATCAAATTAACAATGAATCAAAATAACTATGTTGACCAAGAAATATTTATAAATGGTTTTTAGTTATATAAAATAAAAAAATTAGTTACAAAAGTAAAAAATGCTTATGAAAGACTATTAATTACTGACGCTTTGATATATATATATATATATATATATTCTTTAAGAAACGTTTATGAATGACTGTTAATTATATGCTGGTTAAGAAATGTTTATGAAAGACTATAAATTATTTATAAATTGATAAATATTTATAAATGGTTATGAGTGACGCGGTCTATATGATTTTACTCCCTTGCAGACATTGTATGGCCCCTGGGAGCTCTGACCGACGGTAATGACGGGATGCTCTGCGTCCCTCTTACTACAGCTTCTCGAAGTATGTACACTTTTCTATCTTATATTATTATTGTTGTATTTGCTCATTTATATCATTCTCGCAGATAATTAAAACTAAGAAATACATTTGTTAAACTTTAAACTCTTAAAATTTTTGAGTGTGATGCGTTAAAAAAATTTATTTAGCAAAAAGTAAATATTAATCGTAAAATTATGTAAATTAAATATTTTTTCATTATTCACACATATATATTAATTTTATTTCAGTGCGCATAAAATGTTTCGCTCAGACTTTTTTTGAAGTTTTCATACTATTCAAACAGAAGAAATGTGTTATTTTTTTATATTGTATTCTTCTTCTAAAAATGTATTTTTACTTTTAACTACATAAATTTTTTATAATGTTTTTGATAACTTCATATTATTCATTTTTTATTTTATGCAGTATATTAATATTGCCTGAAACTAAACAAAAAATATACTTCGCATAAAAATTACATTTTAAGTTTTTAATAATATTGTAAAAATTTCCATTAAAGTTTATTTTTTCTATACTCTTATTGTATTTTTTAGATATTTTTTGGCTTAATTTTTATAAGATATTTTGTGTATTTGCAATCTAAATTAAAATTTTCAAATATATTTTTTTCGAATTTGATCACGTGCTGTCCGATATGCTAACAAAATATAAAACATTTTATGAATAACTATGTTCAAATGATCCATAAATTAAATAAAAGAAAGTATTTATGTTTAACTAACTAGTAATAAAATATGAAATCTTCTTCAAGAATTTTTAAATGCATATATTATAAGTTTTTTTGTGTTAAGAAGCTGAATAATTTATTTTCCTAGTCAGTTTGAATGAGCAATTTTTAAAGATGACACTTCAAATATTCAAAGCATTAAATATATTTTTTATGAAGTAGGTTTTCAAAATTAATCACATTTATACGTTAACTTAAATTTCTCTCGTTCAGAATAAAATAAAAAATTGATATTAATAAAAGTGATGGTAATGGATAAAAATTAATTGTAACAAATGTAGGTAACTATTTAAAAAAAACACTTTTTTTATTAAATATTTTATAGTTTTTTTGCATTATGAAACATTTCCATCTTTTTAATTTTTAAAAAACTATTCCATATGAAAATATTTTTTAAAAGAAAAAAACAATTACTAATAAAAAGCTTTTTTCATGAAATTTTATTTTATTGTGTATATGAAGTATTTCGATTTAAAAATTATTAATTTTTTATGCTACATTTCTTCGAGCAGTTTGTAATGTTTATTTTTAAATACATATTTTTTATCTATCTATATTATCAGAATTAATGAGTTATTAATAATTTAGAAACATTTTAAATCAAAGGTAGAGGAAATTATTAAATATCGTCCTTAACTATTATTATCAATTACACTTAAAAATTTATTTATAAACAAATTTTTTTCTATTTATCTACATAATTAGAATTAGTGTGTTATTATTAATTTAGAAACATTTTAAATCAAAGGTAGAGGGAATTATTAACTATCGTCCTTAACTGTTAACATCAATTACACTTGAAAATTTATTTATAAACAATTTTTTTTCTCATTTATCTACATAATTAGAATTAGTGTGTTGTTATTAATTTAGAAACATTTTATATCAAAGGTAGAGGGAAATTTATCTACATAATTAGAATTAGTGTGTTGTTATTAATTTAGAAATATTTTAAATCAAAGGTAAAGGGAATTATTAAATATCGTCCTTAACTGTTAATATCATTTATACTTTGAAAATGTGGATTCAAAATTAAAATTATGTCAGTCCTCTTTATATATAATCTAACCCATAACTCTTCGCAAAAGAAAATGCATTGTTAGTTTTTAAATTTACATTTGCAATTAATAAAAGGCAGGCGTGTAATCTTTCTGTTTTTGTAAAAGTGATTTTCCGCCGTGAGGAATATATGCTTATTTTTCTTACTTACCCATTTTAAGTTTTAAATTAATTTTTTATCTTTTTTCAGTTGGAATAATTGATATGTTGTAGTCACGTTTTACTGTAGATAAATCGCTAGATAATGTTTTTTGTGTTAGCTACATTCATCTAAATTATATCTAAATTATTTTCCAAAGAATTAGTTATTTCATGACTTAGGTGAGACTTTTTTCACGAATACTTAGTTTTTAATTTTTATGTTAGTTTAATATATAAATTATCCAAAAACAAATATCTTTTCATCATTATGACCATATTAAAACAGAATTATTTTTCATGTACTATTCACCTTTTTCAAGTTTTAAAAATTGTTTAATCTTTCTTTTCAAATGAAATAATTGATGTGTCCCATTTTAGAGTCGATTGATTGCTAGATTATGTTTGTCGTTTAGTTACATTCATCTAAATCGTATCTAATTTTTTTCTTAAGAGTTTGTTAGTTATTTCATGACTTATAGGTGGGATTTTTTTCACGGATTGTTAGTTTTTAATTTTTATGCTAGTTTTATACATAAATTACCCAAAAATATAGTTCTATTCATCATTATGATCTTATTTGAAGTAGAGTTATTTTTCATATGTTCTATTCACATTTTTCAAATTTCAATAAAAAAAATTTTTCATCTTTTTTCAATTGGAATAATTGATATGCTCAAATCCCATTTTACAGTCGATAAATTGCTGGATTGTGTTTTTGTTAACTATACATCCATCTAGATCATCTCATCTAAATTATCTTGTGTTATTGAAAGTTTATTAATTATGACCGTTTTTAAATTTTATTAATTATGATTATGAACGTTTTTATTTATAATTACTGATTTAATATACTTCATTTTAAATTTATTAATTCCTTTTTTGTAATTTTTGAGATTTTTCATTTGAATGAAATTATTTTTACAAATATAGTTTAATTTAATAAACACAACAAAATTAAAATAAACAATTATCATTTTTGTAAGAAAGGAATTTGAATCAAGTTCCAAAATATAAATATTTATTTATGTTTGAGTATATCAGACATTTTTTAATCAAAATAATAATTTTGTCAAAAAATTTTGATATACCTTGGAGAATATTTTTTCTCTTATATTAGTATAGTTATAATATAAAATATAAATAGTACTGAATATCGCTAAATATTATATATATATATTCGTTTAAAAATATCTCTTTCCTTTCAGCTGCTGGCTTTGCTGCCTATAGTTACGGGCGTGGAGGATTTCCAGGGTACCCAAGCTTCAGCTACCCTTTTGCAGGTATGAGTTTCAGCCCCCCTCACCACCTCTGCCTACCCCTCTTGTCTTCGGACTCAACCGTGGGGTTGTGCAACTTGCATGCATTGCAATTATAAACTCTGATATCGGATTCGGTTATTGACCCATAGTGACGTCACAATGTAGATTTATCTATCATTTTGCTAGATCTTTGAAATAATCTATAAGGGTCTGTTCAAATTTGAATTCAAATTTCTTGTATCCAAGTTAAAAGATCAAAAGAAAGTGGAAACAAAAAATTTAGATTTATACATACCAAAGCATTTTTTATGGTAAATATTGTATTGTATTTTTTTTATCATTGTACTATTTAATATTGCTACTAGTTTTTTACTTTTAAAACTCTCAATTATACTTTTTATCATAGCTTAATTCAATATTGATAGAATTATACATTTCTTGAATTTGATTTAAATTTGAATCAGACCCTGTTATATTATTTTCTTTAAAAAAAATTTAATCTATTGTATTATGCTTGAATATTTTCAGAAAATTCAACCAATTTATGTTTTACATTTCAGAATATTTATATTATTATTATTATATATATTATTATTATATTATCATTTTTCCAATTTATCTTTTAGTCTTAATTTTGTAATAAGAACCAATAATAAAGATATGTTGTTAGCATTTAATATGTAAACCGATTTCGCGAGAATAAATTATAAGGGGGCTAAAATGTGAAGGAAGCTGGTGTTATGATTTTTATCACCTTGTTATCACTTATCTTATAAAATGCAGAATGAAGCTTTTTTTTTATCTTATTCTTATCTTTTAAATAAAATTTTATGTAAGTTGTGATTTGGAAAATTCTCTTTCGTTTTAAATTGAATAATATAGAATTTATCTGTAAAATTTATATTAACTTTAGCCTGAAATTGAACTTTGAACTACTACTCAACTTGTAATTTCATTTTTATTTATTTATTATGGTAACAGTGATAAAAATCTTTTAAAAGGAATCGAATGTAATTTTGAGGTGAATCGTATTGATGATCTACAAAATAAAGATGATAATTTTTTAATGATTCCACTTACATTAACTTTTTTTTAATTTTCATTAAGGTTAGCCTCTTTGTTTACATTAAAATAATTAACTTGACTTAAAGTATTTTTTTTCCAAAATTTTTTGTCATATTTGCTAAGAAAATTACTGAAAATTTTATTTGTCTTTTCGTATAATTGGTATTGAGATGTAATCTTACTTTCTGATTCCTGAAATGCTCTTTTAGCTTATTGTATACAATAATTATTATCGAAATTCTGAAGAAAGTTCATCTTTATTTTGCCGATTGTGTATCTATTCGCAGCATAAAAGCAGTAACGGTACTCCCTCCCCGTTGGCTGGGCCTCTGCTACCACTTATGAAATATTTCTCTAATAATTTGATAGTCTTTCTTAGTTTTTTGCTTAGAAGATAGAATTTAAGCAAACTTAATTATGAATCTCTGGAAATCTTACCCAGATTCAATTATTAATTTTTGAACGAAAAATAATTTAAACGATAGATTAGTTATATTATTCAAATTTAATACTATATTTCTATTAAGAATAAGGCTATTTTTTCCCTTTCATGTAGTGCAATAAACCTTACAGTGTCTAACTATGGTATTGACGTAAATTCTTGTTTAGTTAAATGTTTAACGCTTGAATAAATATTTAAATTGCAGCTATGCATTTTATGTTTAAAATTAAAATCCTTTCACCTTGTCTGTGTGGATGGTTCTTGCTGGAGATTGAGTGAAGTCTTTGGCAAAACGCTATGATAATAAACACATTCGACCAACAATTCGATAGTAAATAGGCAATTAATATACTACATATAAATTTTAAAATTTATGAGAGAATGTTATGTTTTATTTTAAATTTCCATGTTTGAGTTTATTAATACATATTTCGACGCTATATTCATATTGTTAATTATAAAAAATATTTGAATTTTTAAAATTATATTTTTATTTTTTTGTTTACTTCTGTGTAAAAATAGTTGTCTATATTGGTAAAAAAAATTATTTATTTTTCTTGAATTAATGCCCGAAAACAGAAAATGTACATTGCAAGTTATATGAACGAAATATTTTGTTTCCTTTCTTCATTATATGATTCAGTTAAATGTTTAAATTCATGTGTAATAAAATGTTAAGATAGAAACGTCCAAATAGCGTCCACATTCCATTACTATCGTAGAGTTAGAACTATTGCCGGTATATATCGCCGGCCCATCCATTTTTAACATTTATAAACGTAGGTATAGAGACTATGTGACTGTGGCTACTACTTAAACTTATATAAATAACTTTCTACTGTATAATGTAAATTTGCGCCATAAGTTCTTGAAGGATTTACATTATTCGACAAAAAAAAAGCAAGGAATTTTATTTGGCAATGTAAATTATAGTATAGTGTAAAAGTCGCTCATTTTTTATTTACTTCTTTGATGTGATTGGATATGAAGTAAGACTGCAAAAATTGTAAAATAAAACATTAAATTGTTCCTTCAAGCGCTTATATTGTGAATTTCTAGAATCCTTTGATAGAACGTTGTAGAATGTTCGGAAAGATGTGAGGCTACAAATGCATGATTCGTTGTGCATTTCACTGCTAGACCTAGTCAGTAGACCTTAAATCTGGTTCAGATTATTAGGAAAGGAGATAAGCAAAGGATTCTAATATAATATTCATTCAGGAATCAGCTGAATAATTACTTTTAAATTATTGTTTTGTACCGGAAGAATGCACTCAATCCTCTTATTGCTCATAAAATTATATCAATGATTCATTTTTCCTGATAACTTCATGTGTGTTGTGTTTCTCCTTTTGTTAATATATTTAAGTTTTATAAAGAGACCTTTTTTAATAATAGATAACATTTTACTTTAAAAGATAAATATCGCCAATTGAGAAAAATTGCTGAAATTGTTTTGAATTTTCATTTTCGTGCTTTGAGTGTTGCCAAAAATTTATTTGTAAATTTCATATTTAAAATGAACCTGATATTTGATAATTGAGTATTGGTTTGCCAATAAGTTATGTATCATTTATAAATTCAAATTTTTAAGTTGGGATAATAATGTTAATGATAAAAGTGTAAAAAATTTGACAATTCTCCTTTCAATTGGTAATATTTATCCCTTATAAAGTAAAATAATGTCTGTTAATAATTTTACACACATATGTTTTGATAAGAGTTTCTTTATTGGCTGAATTCCTGAATTAATAATTTATATTATAGTTATTATATCTGTAATATCAAATAACTAGAGTAGGATACATTTAATGCTATATTATGAGTGTTTAAATCATACAATGATGCATGTTAATATATAATATTATTCAAATAGCTGTAGCCCTTATCTTGAGATCAATTTGAATGAATCACCATTTCATTTTTCAAAACTAATTTTTTAAAACCCACTAAAATTTATTTATTTCGTATCTAATATTAAATAGATGCTTATTTTATTAATAAGTTTAGCGCTTGATCTCAGATAAGGTATAAATTATCTTAATATACTCAATCTTACTTTAGATTCTCTTAGGTAAACTAAACTATGTTTATGCCATCCATTGTTGAAAGCAGTGTGCTTTATTTTATGTTTTTTTTCGTAAAAAAATGAAAGATAACTATTTTTTTCTCCAGGTCTTGTCTATCTGATTAACTTTTAAGTAAAATATTGTGATATTAGTTAAAATAATTTTTAATAAGAAATGATTTTTTCTTAAAAGCACTCTGTTTTGTACTTATGCCAATTATGCCCTCCATTTACATTCCTTTATGAGGTTAAATTATTGTAAATTTTAGCTCACAGGGGTGATGCTTTTTATTACTAATTACCTTCTATATTATCATATAAAAATTACTATATTGTTATATAAATTACAAATCAGAGTGAATGATCAAAATTAATGCCATTGAGTACTTTTAAATGTTTTTATTAGAAAACATTCATTATTAAAATTCATAATATTTTTCTATGAAAAAATCAGAAAACTTTGACAAATGCAATTGGAAAATTTATTTTAATGTTTCCTTATTTCTCAAACTGAAATAAATTTCGCCTTTTTTATTTTTTATTTATTATTATTATTAATTTTTTACAAAAAATTACTTTTTTTAGATTATTTGTTATCATTTATTCACCATGAAGTTTAAAATACTTTTGTAAAATGCTTAATTTATAGCTTACGGTATTAAATTTGAGTCATATGCTACACAAGCTGGAATAATTACTGCTGAATTATAAATTTATAAATATTTAAATAAACTTTTTATTTCTATGAAATTAAAAATTAAGTGTTAACTATATAAGGATAGATTAAGTAATTCTAAAGCATGCATTTCAGGTAAAATATCCTTTCTTAATTTTACTTTTTATTTTTAATTTAAATTTTTTTCATTCTAATTCCTTTTTAATGAATGTAAAAATAAAACATTGTGATTTGTATATGATAAATAATAAATACTTTTTTTCATTATTGGTTTGATTAAATTGCATTTAAATTCTTATAGTTTATGGTATAATTTAAATCAAAATACATCAGTTATTTAATTACAATAAAATAAAAGTACAAAAATGAAATTTAAGTTAGTATATTTACTACTATTAAAAAATTTTTTTTTCGAATAAATGAATTCAATGTAAAGGCATCACCTCATATCAAGTCATTGATATAATTCAGCTAAGTTACCCACAAATAAATTTTTGCCTGTTTTTTTATTTTACTTTTACAATTCATTTATTATAATTCAATATTATTGCTTTAAGTTGCTATTATAAATAATAATAAAAACATCAATGTCGAAAATAAGCAGTGTTTGTTCATTTTTCATTAAAAATATTAATTTTTATGCACTCCAATGTTATCACTTTCTAAACTCAGCCTTTTGTTATATCAATGCTTCTGATAGTTTGTGAGCTATAATCAATAGTGTACAAATATGCAAAGCAAATGTTGTTTCGAAACTATTTTTCCAAGCTAACATCAATGTTAGTTCTTGAGGAATTCCACAAATCAGTTGCGCCACTGTAATCCATGCCATCTTGTTATGCTTGTTATGCCTAATATTCGATTTGTATCATTTTGTTGGTATATATTGATAACTCTTTACATATGTCTATTTATACATTTTATGCACTTGTTTGTTTATCATGTTTAGAGCCAATTTGCTTCTTTTCTAATCAATTCATCAATGGCTTAGAAATTCCGTTGAATACATTCTACATCTCTGGTTTTAAAACTCTGGACTCTTTTAAGTTGATTTATTATTATATTTTTTCTGTAATCCTGAATTGTTGCTTGCGATTTCAATAACTGTGACGATTGTTTGCTGTTTCAATCTGGCTTTTGTGCTAAATAAATACATGTTGTTATATATTGGCTGTGTTAAAATAAACTATTCTTTCAAGTCGAAATTTTTGGCACTGTCCATTACATTTTTTCACCAAATACTTATATTACCTGCAGTGCTCGTTTCAAAACTATCAGCTTTACCTTCTCTCTCATTTAGAGAAGTGTATTATTCTTTTGTTAAATACCTTTTGAATTGGATTCTCTTTGTTCCCAGCATTTATTCGTTTCATCTTATTAATTAACGTAAAAATATTAGGATGATAAGTATTAGTTTTTGCAATTAATTTATTCTGCATTTGTTGTATGAAGATGAATATTTCATAAAAAAATTACATTTCTTTAAGTAATTTTATATGTAAATTTAAAAGTTAAAGAATACGTTTTCAAATTTTTGAAAAATTATTTGATTGTTATTAAATAAATCATGAAACTAATTTTACCAAAACATATAATAATTTTGCATTGAATTATTCACGCAGTGAATTTATATTTATTTATAATATTGCTTATTTAGATTTCTCTATAAGTAATATATAAAATAAGTTTATTTTATTGTTTGTTTTATTCATTCTAAATTTTTTATACAAATTCAGACTTGTTTGTTTTACAAACGTGATTACCTTAAAAAATGACTCAATAATTGAAAACTAAGCTGTAAAAAGGAAGTCCTGAGTATACTTTGTTAATGTTTTGTTTTCTATTTTATGTTTTGCAACCATTATTAAATTAAAAAATAAATTAATTAATTAAAAACTAAACTGAAACAAATACTTTTTTATTATGTTTTGAATGTTCTTTTATAATAAAATCAGAATTAGGTTAAAATAAAATGTACTATAGTTATTTAAAATCGTGTGTATAAATAGTAGGTCTACCGGAAAGTTCAGCCTATTTTTGGAAAAAAAAAATCCAAATTTTTCGTGATGTCAATAAACTTTATTAAATAATATGAGTGCTTTATTATTAATAACTTCTTACTAGCATGAGGGTAATTTGTATATCCCATTATTAAAACAGTGTTTGATTGATATCTTCTTTATTTTTAAATTTTTTGCCCTTACAAAAATTTAAGGACAAAAGTATCTGATAATTGGAGAGTGATAAATCGGGAGAATATGGTGTATGAGACAATATATCCCAGCCTAGTTCTGCAATTTTTTGACGAATTCTTTTCTTGGACTGCTCCCTTTAATCCAGTTTCTGATAATACTTTTCCAAATTGAACTTCTTGTTCAATTTTTAATGCTCATAATGTATTGGTCCTCAAGTGTGCTACCATATGCACAACATTCTATTATTTATAACCAAGTTTGTTTTAGAGTTAGAAGGGCTAGGTATCTGCACAATATACACTTTTTCTTGCGATATTTTCGTAGGTTATCTATTTCTCATCCCCAGTTATCATCCAATTCAAAAAGAGCTTGATTTTGTTCCTTGTAAACAGAGATAGGCATGTGATGACTGCATCATCAAAATTCTTCTGATTTAATTCACGTGCAACCTCTATGTACTGAATATGGTCCGAAATAGTTTGCTGAACTGAATTAAGTTTTCTGCGAAATTTCCGGTAGATCTAATATATATGCATAAATATTGTGCTAAACTGATTAAACACAACGAAATCAGAATATTTAATTTTCATACAACTAATGCTTTTTACTGAAATTAGCATTGTTAGCATTTTATCTATAAATTTATATTCCAATGCATTTTTATTAATCCCAAATAAAATTGAAGGAATCCATTTAAAAAGAATTCCATTTTGAGTGATTCAAAATCTTCGAATGCAGTAATTAAAAATGAGTTTTTGTAAAAGTAAATTAGAACTGTAATAAACTTTAAAAAATTTCATCTTATTTCAAAAGTGCTTTTGTTAAATTTGAGCTTTCTTCTCTAAATAAAAATATTATCTTATATTTATTTTTATATGACTGAAAACACATCTAAATATTCTTATATTTTTTTGTGGAAAATATGAGTGCAATGTGAAAGCATGCAAATTTATAAATGCGAAAACACTATTAAAGCTTTAGAGAATATGTCTAAATTTTTGATGCGACGTATTATGTACACTGATGCTATTTTGTAAACATTATTATTAAAGTTAATATAATATTATGTGAAACATGGTATACATACAGATATTTTTTAAAACAATATACTTGCAAAAACTATTGTTATTACAGTTAAATATTTAATGTATATACTTATATTTTGCTTATTTAAAGTTCAAAATTATATTTTTTAATCTTGATTAGCTCAAAAGCTTGATAGTTTTGAAGTGTGCACTGCACATTTAAAATACGGATAAAAAAGCTTTTCTCATACTAAATTAATTAAACACGTTAAATATAAATATTTAAAATTATTGATTCAACACATCATTAAAATAATATCCATTATATTTAAGAAAATAATAATATAATTTGGAATTTAGGATATTCAATAATAATTAGCTTCTATATTAAGAAAATTTTTGAAAATTCATATCTTTATTAATAACATTTGTATCACAAGCAATTTGTAATATTAAAAAGGCAAAATTTAAAAACACAATATTAAAAATTTTAAAAATTTATTTCTGTGTTAATAACTTTTGTATCTAGATGCATATGTCAAATAAAATAAAAGTAAACTATAGTAAAAATATTAGCATTTTAATTCTAACATAAACTTTATTTTTTAATCAAAATTTAATACTAATGAATGTTAATGAGATTAAATAACAAAAGTTTCAACTTAAGCATTTGATGCTTGAAGTATCTATGTCGTTTTGTAGATTTTAATTTTTATTATTTGAATATAAAAACTAATTGAGGCACAAACATGAAAAAATATTCAGATATCAAAATTTAATCACATGTATTCATTCATTCACTAGATTTCAAAACATTTTTTTTATTTTCCAAATATAACTGAAAGAAATACACCATAATTAAACATTAACTTCTGGTTTTGATATTACACAAATATATTTCTTTATAGTAATAAATTTTTTCCTTACAGTATTGAAGATTTAGTTGAGTTAGTATGGAATGTAGTATGAAATAGAATGTTATACTGGAAAGAATTGATTGTATGAAATTAAATGAGTAGTAACTATTCAAGAGTAACTTGTGTATGTGTATGCTTTATACTGTAGCCGCTGTAGAAAATGTAAAAAATGTTTCAAACATTTTAAACTCTCTCTCTCTCATGTAACTCTCTTTCATTAGATCTTGTAGTGTAGACTAGTTATTGAAATGTTTATTGTAAGCTAATTCACTCTTTTTTTGCATGTCCTTTGAATATTAGTGAATTTGAGCATTTGAAAGAGTTAAGGTATTTTAAATGTGCAACTCGTGTAAAATCTGTCTTGAATAATTTGGAATAATTTCAATTATTGCAATAATTAATAATAATTAAAATTTTTAATTTTTAAATGTCTTTTATTGTTATATTATTATTTCAATACTTACTAATAATAAAATTATAAAGACAAAATTAACTATTAAATGTATTTTTAAATGTATATCTTGCCCAAATTCTCTTTTAAATATCATTGAAAAATTTTAGCTAGTTTGATCATTAACAATAAAATTAAAATTATAAAAAAATAATAACTAAATACATTCAACACATAAATTCAACTTGAATATCTTTGAAAATTTCTCTTATTTCTATAACTATTATTAATTAATGTGATAACTAATAAAAATAATAAAGAAAATAATAATTAAAACATTAGAAGTATCACAAAAGTATATAAAAGTATTAATACTTTTGAGAAGTTTCATATTTTTTCAGAATAATAGATTCGAAAAAAGAAAGTATTTACATTTAATATGTACATGAAATATCACACTTTTTTTGGCTTTAAAATTTGGGAAATAGTCCCTTATTTCATTTAATTCAATGAATTAAATAACATTTACCAATACTTCAGTTGAATAATCATTGATAGATTTTTTAAGTATGTTAAATTCCTTTTTTATTTTTCAGTTTTATAATATGCATAAATGATAACAATGCATTTCCACTTTTAACGACCTATCACAGAATTTTTATTACTTGTATAAAAAACAACTATAATAAAATACAGGGACATTATGTTATTAGACACTGAATGTAAATCAAATACATTGAATGTAAATTACACCTTAATTGAATATCTGTTCATATAAGAATATACAAAATTAGATGTTAAAAATTAATCAATTGTTGTAAATTCATTTAAATTCCCAAGTAAATAAATAGAATGTATCAAAGCGCAACACACAATTTAAGCTCACTTGCTTGTCATTGGCAAATAAAATTTTTGATATGGTGACTATTGTTTTTGTAAATAATAAAAGACAATGCCTTATAATACATTTTATTTAGTTGTATTTGGGGGTAGTTTTATCCAGTAAAATTTAGTGAAATTAACAGTTAATATGAAAAATCCTTTATCATTAATAAAATAATTATATACTGGAACATTATATGAGAACAAACATTATAATATAAATTACAGAATTTTACTGATTGAAAATATCACTATTTCAATTAATATTTACATAACATTAAATAAATATTAATTTTTAAAAACCGAAATTTTTTTTCATTTTTTAAAAGTATATTTGTTTCATATTTTTTTCTAAACATTATTCAATATTATTAATAGTATGAAAGAGATAATTATATCTCCATTCGTTAAGGAGAAGTAATTAATATATTGTAATTGTATATGACTTGTGAATATAAATGCAAGCTATTCAGATATTAGAAAAATAGAGTTATATTTTTAAAGCACATTGTATTATATAGTCTCATTTCCTAACCTTTGAATTGTACATTTCCTTTAGATCTAGAAATTCCTTTAGGAAATGAATTGGAAAGTTGCCAAGATCTTGGAGTCAGTGTATCAAACTAGCTGCAGATAATGCATGAAATTCTAATATTTTAGTTCATGCTATCTTTAGAATCTTGTAGTTTAAAATATTCAATACTGTATAACATTAACATTCACAAATTTTATTTTTATTATCTTGAATTATAAATATGTATTATAACAAATTTTAATATTAAATACATGTGTGTTGATACTTTGTAAAAAATATAATATCTTTGTATCAAATTATCCACTCTAAACAGGGAATTCCATCATAGTTATAAGGGTTTTGCTTAAATTCTTGTTATGTTATGCTTTTATAGTATACAAAATGTGAAACTACCCATTGTAAGTTTAAAAATGATTTTTTTTCTTTAATTCCCGGCTGCACTTATGATATGCCTATTCACGGTTAGAAGGGGCAAATGGTATAGCCTCTTATACAGCAGGGCACCCATGGTTGTGTCCCAAAAGAGAAGGGATAAAGAAACACATACACAGAGAGAAAAAGGAACATCCATGCCCGAACCAGGGTTTGAACCCGAGACTTACTGCTTCGAAGTTAGAAACGCTAATCAACCTGCCAGCATAAAAAATGTATATAGTGTCTTAAAATAATATCAATTTTTTTATTTCGATAAATTATTATAAAAAGATATGATGTTTCATGTGTTCTAAGTTTATGACTAATCCTGCTGGCTGGATTCAAAATTTGGCGATATAAACTGTTATTGTAATTCTTGCAGTTAACTTTAAAATTTGATATTTTAATTCTAGGTTTTACTCTAGACCATAATAAGTTGGCAAGTTTATATTTCTTTTGATAAATTATTATATAAATTACAAAATTATTTCATTCATTATCAATTGTAAAGATCTGGAAATTGTGGGGAATATCAAATAAGCACTCACAAAGATGCAATTTATATGAACTATTTTAACCCTTGAAATCTATATTAACAGTAAAATACCTTTCAATTTAAATTATTTAGTCTACTTAATTTTGAAAGTTATAAAAATAGGTTATATATTTACTTTTGGGAAAATTTTTTTAATAAAAAATGATAATAATACAATAATTAAAAAAAATATGTGCGCTTTTTTGTTAAATATATGTTTTATTGACAAATATTGCATTTGTTAATGTTAGTCGAATATTTATATGGGAGACAAAAAGTGTTTTTTCTCATAATTTCAATATTTTTAATTTTGAAAAATATTCATGAATGTATAAAAATCTATATTCATTTCACCAATATTTTTAATATAGAAAAATATATAAAAAATAAAAATAGAGAAAAATGCCTAATAAATATGAAAACAATATAAATTTTTTAATATCTTTCAAATGCTCAAGTATATTATAGCCTCTGCTGCTTATTGTTAAATATCTGAATTTTTTGCTCATAATAACAGAAATGTTGTGCTGTTGCATAGATTTTATAAAAAAAAATGTGTTGTGGGTTGTATTTCGATTTTCTATGTTTTGCTTATTAGTATGCGTTCGCTTTATGGGTTAAGTAGAATTGTGTTGTAAAAGCCACATTATTGTATACATTTTCTATTCAATATTTGTAGTGAACTTCTATAAACATGTAGCTATTCTTTCTAAAGTAGTAGCCATAGTATCATGAATCACCCAAAAAATAGTCCCTTTTTTATAGAAACTACTTTTAAATCCAAAATAGTCTTATTTTTATAGAAACAGAAACTCTTTCTAATAGTCGTATTGTGTATCGTCAGTTTCCTGAAATAGTCCTATATCATGAGTATCCTGGCATAGTTCATATATCATCAATTTCCTGATAGTCCAACAAAACTTTTTGGATCTATCCAACGAATTCACATAGTATCAAATAGTGTCTTATCTTTATAGATAAATTCTCTAATAAAGTACTATAGTGATTCCTTTACCATAGTTCCTATAGTATCCCATTGTAGTTAGTTTAGTTATATTACTAGTGAGGGATTATAAACCAGTGGATATGCATAAAGGTAAGAATAATTTGGAGTTTTATGTTCAGATTAAGTTTATATTAAATTTCTGTATTCTGATGATATCAAACACTATATATTGTTTTATTAAGAAAACAAAGCCTCTTTTTCTATATCAGTTAAGATATGTGATTATTGTTTTATAAATCATGAAGTTGAAAATATAATTATTTCGAAGTGTCTTAAACACTCTAATTTTTCTCAGTAACACTTTAAAATTGCGAAGTTCGAATTTCGAAGTGTCTTAAACACTCTAATTTTTCTCAGTAACACTTTAAAATTGCTACGAATTACTGAGAAAAATTATTATTTTCTTATTTCTTCAGCAATAGATGCAAAAATTTACATTGCATCTACTTTTCACATTTATATTGCATTTTGTGGAAAGCATTTTTATTCCTTTAATAGTATGCAATATGGTTAATAATCAAAAGGGTTTTTTTTAATAGTAAACATTTTGTTATTTTTGTACACATAAATACGAATGAATCGTTAAATTTTAAAGTGTATAATAACAGGCAACCAACTGTGATTACACTTTAAAAAAATCAAATTTCACTGGACTTTACCTCTATTGCATGCGCTACTGTAGTTGTTTTTGTGACCTATGTGTAATCTTGTATTTTCATCCAATGTTAATTTCCTGCAATGATACTAACATAGCTTTCTCTCTTTCCCTTACCTGCTTATAGTGGAGCTAAATGGTCAGCAGACGTCTCCCCCACTACTAACTCAAGCACTTTCAGGTAACATGGCTCAATGTACGTTAATGACGCATCAGTCACTTCTTAATACGATATTTCATTTTACTTTCATATTCATGATTGTTTTTATTCATGCTAATGATATATCAGTATCCTCTTAATATGATATCCCTTTACGCATTGATCCATGAAAATATTCATGTCTGTGTTACTGATATATCAGTCAGTACTTAATATATTTCATTATATACATTCAAACATGCGATTAATTTATATCAGTCACTCATTAATTTATAATCTTCCATAGTACATTTATACATGATAATATTTATGTATGTTACTGATATATCAGTCACTATACTTAATACGATATTTTAATCTGGTTTCATGTAAATTATTGATTTTAGTCGTGATTCAGTCACTTCTTAAAATGAAGGTTTTTTGGACCGTTGTAAATGATAATTTACGCATACATTCGTACTGGATTATTTTCATTAGTGTTAATTATGTATCACACACAATTCACATTTATGTCACTCACACATAACTCACATTTTAACATTATTAATTAATTTCACATGTTTATAGAAGATTTCCACTATGTATTTATGCATGATTATTTCCATGGATGTTACTGATATATCATTCAATACTTAAAACGATGTTTTATTGTACTTTCATATACATGGTTCTTTACATTCGTGTTAATATATAAGTCAGATCTAAATATGATACTTCATTCTGCCTTTATGAGTGATAATTTTTCTATCCGTTTCTGATATATCATTCACTACTTAAAACGAAGTTTTGTTGTACATTCATACATATAATTCTTTTTAATTGTGTCAATAATATATTAGTCACCTCTTAATGCATTTCATTGTGCCTTGAAGCAAGAAAATTTTCTTGTGTGTCTTATTAATACATCATTCAGTACTTAAAACCATATTTTATTGTGCTTTCATGCATAACTGTTTTTTTGTGTTTATGGTATATTAGCCACGTCTTAATATAATAATCTTTCATTGTGCATTTACGCATGAATTTTTTCGTGCATTTAGTGATACACCAGGATATACTTAATACAATATTTTATTGTTCAGTTATAAATAACTCTCTATATCTGTGTTCCTAACTTATAAATCGTTTGTAACATATTATTTCACAATACAGTGACAAATGATTGTTTTTATTAGTTTTAATAATAGATCAATCACTTTTAAATGTGGTAATTCATTGTATATTCTTACATGATTACTTTCATGTATTTTTACGAAATATCTTATTTCTTTATGAATAATTCACTATACATTCACCCATGATAGTTTTCATGCATGTTAATGATGTATCAGCTATTCCTTAATATGATATTTCATTGTAAATTCGTTCGTGATTTTTCCCTTTGTACTGTAAGTATGTCTATTCGTAGTATCACCTCATCACCACTTCACTTCATTTGATGTTTCATTGTACCATTTAACAGGATAAAAATAATCACAATATAAATGTTGTGATTATTTCTATTTGTGTTTTATAGATATATCATTTTATCTTATTATTCACTTTGGAATTATTATAATCGCTTCTAAATTTGATATTTCTTTATACATTTATAAATAATTGTTTTCATTAACGTTTACAATTCTTTTTGAAACGATACTTTATTGTAACATTTTAATATTATATTTTAATTAAATGTCAACCACTTTTTAATATATATTTCTTCCTCACATCATTGTTTTCATCAAAGTTAATAATATGTTAATTTTTCATTTGTATCACAAATGACATTTTTCATCACTCACTTTTTGAAATGATATTTCTTCCTGACTTTTTAGTATTAATTTTTCTTCCCTACATATTTGGTTTCATTGTCCTTATTGTTCGAGTTAATGATATATCAGTGCCTGCATAATTCAATATTTTATTGAATAGTATTATATGATTGTTTCCACTAGTATTTAAATAAATCAGTCATTTTTCAAAGGGATATTTCATTTTCAATTTTTAATACAATATGTTTCAATGGTATATTAGTCATTCTCTGAGATATTTCATTTTTCTTCCAAATATGATTGTCTCCAATTATATTAATTATATATCAATCATTTCTTATAATCCATTAGAGTTAATGATGAATCAGTGATTTTTTGATTGGCTATTTGATTACACATTCATGCATAATTATTTTGTATTTATAATATATCAGACAATATTTTAACAATATTTGATTTTTTCCATGTATGTTTGTTTTTATATTTATATGATATCAATCAGTTCATAATGAGATATATTTCATTATACAATCATACGTCTTTATTTGTATTAGAATCAATGATGTATAAGGGATGATTTCTTAATAAGAAACTTCATCAGACTTCATATGATTATTTTAGCTCGTGTTTATGATATATAGATGATTTTGAAATGATATTTCATTATCACTTTTTAGAATATTTTACTTTTCTTTTTTAATTGAATATTTTGATGATATATAAATCAGTTTCTAATATGATATTTCAATATAGAATCATACACCATTGTTTTTATTAATGTTTACAATATATCAGTCATTTTTAGTGTTTTCACTTTTTTCATGTATAAAAGGTTATTTTCATTGATAGAATAACAACTCTTAATTAGATATTTAATGTATATTTATTGGTTTCTTTAAGTTTTATATGTAAGTGATTTTATCGTAAATTTATGCATGATTAACTTCATTAATATTTTGTGGAATTCTGAGCTGCTTTCTTAATATTGTAATGAGATTTTCCCCTCCAAACAAATTTTATATGCAAGATTATTTTGAATGTGTACAAAAATGTTGAAATTATTAACTTATATAAAATTGAATCTATTTGTACATGAACTGCAGCTTACGAATAATATATATATATATATAAAATTAAATCTTCTTTTATAATTTTGCTGAAAATTGGTTGGTTCAGTGAAAAAAATCAACTTTTAAAACTAATATTTACACATCTTACAATCAAAATACATTTTTCTCAATCACTTCATTGAAAATTTGATGCAACTCTGTGAATTATGAAATTAATCTTTAAATTAATTCCCCTTCTGTATTTGGTTAATTTTATTGGAATTCATAACTTAATAATCATAATCTAATTTTGAATTATGTCAAGAGAGATTGAATAAAAAAAATAATAATTTCAATAATTTTGGAAAAAAATATGTTTACTGTATAATTTATAGTTATATATACAGAAAATTTTAAAAATTTTGGCATAACTAAAACTTAATTTTCATTTAAATTGCAAGTTATTCTTTTTATTGAAAGATATCATTTTATTCTTTAAGTTGTTATTTCGCTACATAGGATATCCTTTTTTTTATCAAATAGACGTTATTATTTTGATTAGTATGTATTTATAATTAATTTATGATTAAAATGCTCAGACTCTTTAGCTTCAAATGTTTTGGATAAAACGAGAAATAAAAATGTTTTTTTAAATTAAGGAATTTTAATTTCCAAAATTAATAGTTAACTGAGGGCATTAAATTTAGAAAATTACTTTTAGAATATTGAAAATTTAAATGGAACAAATATGGCAAGTGTATTCATTTATATTTCATTTGACATTTTGAATATATTTCCAAAGAAATCTTTAACATATTATCAAATCAAATTTTGTAATCATCTATTATACGAATACGTCATCTATTACATGAAGCAAATGTAATTACTTGTCTTTATTAGGCATGTCAATCTCACATAATAAAAATGGGTCAAAAACCCAAAACCTGAATATGGGTAAGACCCAAAAATAATAAATAAATGATAAAAGTTTAAAAATTATACTTTAATCCCCTTATGGTTCTTATCTTTTCTTAGTTGCATTTTCATTATAGAAGGCTATATTATAAATACAGCTATTAGTGTTTATAAAACTTACGGTGATATATATTTTCGATTCAAATTCTACATTTCAATCTTTGCACTTAAATACATTTTAGGCGGATTAAGATAACATTTTTGATAAAAGAAATACAGTTTATTTTAAAATATTTATAAATTTGTTGATAAGAAAATTTTTTGATATTTTTAACATAAAAAATTATTTATGTCATTTGTTAGGACAAAATTTAATTTATTTATTTCTATTTTATGTGCCATATGATAGAAAAAATAATTTATACAGAGTGATTTTCAGCAAAATATTTAAATATTAATTATAAGTTTTTTTGTTTAAATTATCTATATTACTGATTGGATTGGGAAAAACTAAATTTATTTCTTAAATTTGTATTTCTTGTGATTCCATGTTTTTGCAACAGAGACTTGCTGTTTTCTACTTTAAGAAAAATCAATTGAAAATTTTATATTCTCTTTTTATTTCAGATAATTTAAATTTTCAATTTTGTGTCATTTGTTAGGAAAAGTAATAGGTATGATGTAATTTACGGAAAAGTAATTACAATTATACCCATTGAAATTTTTATGATTAGCATAAAGTAACAATTTTATCAACTGAAATGGTCAAAATTGATTTTTTTAATATTAATTCTTTGAACTTTCATTTTTAATCAGCAACAGATCTGCTTCTACTTTATTATTTGATAATTTTAATATTCTCCTTTTTTACTTTATATTACTTAAATTTTCAATTTTATATCATCGCATAAGAAAAATAATTTGTATGAAATAATTTACAGAAAAGTAATTTAAATAAATTTCAAATAGGAATCCTTGTAATTTGGGTAAATTAACAATCTTATTAACTTGAATGGCAAAAGGGAATCTTTTTTTTTAAATATTAATCCCTGGCGCTTTCATTTCTAATCTACAACAAACCTGCTTCTTCCTCTTTTATAAACATTAATTGATAGTTTTAACTTTTTTATTTATTTTCGGAGTTCTTAAGTGTTTTTTGTGATAATAAAAATAATTTACATGAATTATTTTTATGAATTCTTGTAATTTGTGTAAATTAATAATTTTACTGATAATAGTAAAAAATGGGATTCGTTTTTTAAAGGTAAATTCCCTGCATTCCTTTTTTTACTTGCAACAAATTTGTTTCTTTCTGCCATAAAAATATTAGTTGATTATTGTAAAATTCTTCTTTAATTCAGATCTTTAAATGATCAATTTTGTGTCATTTGATAAGAAAATTGTTATTTATACAAATTACTTGAAATATCTTTTCAAATTTCTCACTTTCAAGGTATTAACTAATAGATATATTACATGATTAAAAAATATTTGTTTGTTCTGTGGCATTTTGATTGTCAATTTTCGCTTATTGAAGCAATCGTTGATTAAGTTTGAATCACATGTCAAGGGATGATGTTGACACTTGAGTTAGTGTTCTACACCTTAAATGTCACGATCTTATTAATAGTAGGATATTTGACTTTACAAAATTTTAAAATGCATAGGTTTCTGCTCATAAATAAATAATAATATCAAACCTTATGTCTTAAAAAAAACCCGTTATTTTCCACAAACTGATTGAACATTATTTGACGTCAACTAACTTCAGTTGCAATTTATCTTCAATGAAATGGGAAGCAATGTTTCTAATGTTATAGAATATGTAATACAATATACATTTTAAAATATAATTGATTAATTGTTTGTAAATTTTGTCAGTGATTCTTCCATTTATTGAGGATCTTCTCTTTGCAGTGATCAACAACTATGGGCCTCAGAGTTTTGCGCAGCCCACATCTCCTGCTAACAGCCGTGGCTTTCCAGCCACTAACAGTCCTGGGCCCATTGATTTGTATACTTCTGGTCAAGATAGTGTCGGCTATGTGCAGGCCACCAGCCCCCAACCCACGGGCTTCCCACCTATTGCTGTAAGTAGGGTAAGTACTATGGATAAACAATGAGGGGACAAATTTTCTAAATATAGAATTGTTGAATACTTAGACGTTTTGGCAAATCTTTTGGGAAATGGATTTGGAAATCATATCTTCTTGATTAGTAAATTAATATTTGTTTCTTTCAAGATGGACATTTTTTGAATAATTTTCATTTGTAAGGAAATTACTTCATAATAAATTTTGAGGTTTAATTGTCTTTTATTTTATCAAATTGGGGTGTTTTACTAAAATTTGTCTTTCATTTAAAATGGTAATTTTATCTTCGTAGATTATACATTATACTTGAATGCTTGTCTTGAAAAACTTATTTAAAAAAGTAGAAAGTATAAAAAACTTTAAATTTTTATTAAAATGAATCAAATGCAATTGTGTTTTCTGGATCACAATACTTCTATTTTATTTCAGTACTTAATAATTGCTTTTATTTTATTTCTGTTTTCAATATAAATGTTTCAAATAATTTGAATTTATTATGAAGATATTTTATGCTAAGTTAAAATTAAATTATAAAGAATTTCAATTAAAATAATATTTATTATTAAAATTATTTATTTTTATAATATTTTAATTTAATCACAATTATACCATTTAAAGAAACTTAATTTTAACATAAAAAATTAAATCATATAGTATAATAAAATGTATAATAAGTTAAAAATTATTTTTCTCAAATAACATTAGAAGTTTCATATTTTACCATTACTATAATAACTTGTTTGGTACATTTGAACTTATTACATTTGATATTGTGACAGTTTAATACTTAGGTTGCTTAAAAAACTTTGCAGGTAACAATTTATTATATTATATTAATGTAGGATAATGATAATTATTATTATTAAAACTAAGTTTTATTGTATTATTAATCATTCATTTTTAATGAATATGTTAACTGGAAGTAATCTCAAAGCAGGTGCTGAGGAATTCCAATAGTGTTAATTGTAATTAGTTAGAATAATTAATATTATTCTAAAATGTTAGAATGGCTTTATGTATATACATAATGTTATTCACTTTTTTTATTTAAATTAACAAAATTCGTGTAACATTCCTTTTACTATAATAACTATTTTTAATTAAAAGTATCAAATTATTCTATTTCAAATGTATAACAGTAAGAATTCTTTCACTAGAAAAAACATTTTTCTAATTACATTAATTCAATTGATATGTGATAAAATTTGTAGAGCTACTTAGTACATCTTATTTTGGATTCTTTCGCATGGCTTTGATTACTTTTCTCTTCAAATGCATGCTAGAATTAGAAAAGTTAAATTCTGCACTCTATAGTTTTGCTATGTCTTCATAATGTAGTCTGTTTGTGTATTTGTAATGTAAAAAAATATCTGTGATGTCAGTGAGGAAATATTTCTGAAGATTGTTGTCTTTAAGCTATTAATATAAGTATTTTGTATAAAAATAAATTTACCAGACAAAAACTGTTTATAATCAATTTCCTGAATGTATTTTTTTATTTAAAATATTTGAGAATGAAAGCCCTATTTTCTGAGTAAAAATATATCAGAATTTTATGTATCAAAAGACAATGTATTGTTGATATTAGTAAGGCATTTATCAAAATGTAGATTTTCTTGATATTAAAAAAATAATTTCTATATTAGCAAACTGGTTATATATATTTTTTGGCAATCTATGTTTTAAAATATCTATCAAAAATATCAAAGCGTCCTGTTGGAAGTTGAAATTTTTGTTCGACACCATTCGTGTCCTTTCAGTTTTATATAACTATATAAAATAAAATGAAAAAGTGTTATAACATTTGTGACTGTGAGATTAGTTAATAGTTATTCTGTTAACCGCTAGGGGCCGCTGATTGCCGCAGCCTTCACAAATGGATATCACTGAAATATAATGTATACAACTGCCAAGAATTACAGTACACGGTAAGAAAACCATTCTTTAGTATTTTGGCTTTCAAAGAAAAAAAGTCCCCCCCAAAAAATACCAAAATTATTTTTCTATTATTTTTTATTATTGAAAATCTTACCAAATATTGTACAAACTTTGTCCGATAATAACATAGGCAAATTTAGGAAGAATATTAATATTTATAGTTGGGAAGATAAATAATTATTTGGGAAGAATTTCTGAAAAAAATGCTTTGTATTTAAAACTCTTTTTTTTTTTTAATGAAAAAGAAACTATTAGTTGTAAAAACATCTTGTAGCTTTCTCTTGTAGACTCTTACATATATTTCCTACCAGTATTTGGTAAGATTAGCTTTCTGTTTTGTCTCTTATTCTGTATATGTATGACGTTTTCTTTTTGTTTCAGTACGTTTTATTTAGTTCCTTCTGTAGATACATGCTTTTGTGACTGTTAAGTGCATTGCCAAATTAAAATTCCTTTTACATTTTGTAGAAACACTAATCGAAACCTAATGTATCTATAGTTTTTGTATGTATGTATTATTGTAACATCTGCTTTGAGCATATTTCCGGAACATTTAAGTTTAATTTGGAAAGAAATTTTGGCTTTAAAATAATTTTTTAATTAATTATTTTAAGAGTAAACTACTTCACAAATGCATTTAAGCAACACTGTTTTTAAATGAAATAAAAATAATCTTGTAACTATTTTCAATTTTTAAAAAATTCAACTGTTTTTTATAAATTATTATATTAAATTATTTTATTGTTGTCAGTCGATTAAAAGCATGATCAGAAACTTAACATATATATTTGAATATTACTATAGCTTTTCAAATACGAATGTTTAAACTTTATATTATTTATTAAATTATCTCTTATAAAATAAGAGCATGGAATGAATTAAAAATGACTGGAATTATTTTGTATAAATGATCAACATTGATTAGTTCATTTTAGTTGAATAGTAAAATTTATTTTAAAATGGATGTTACAGGTTATGAAATTAATGAAAAATATGTTATTTAGGATTTAAAATTATTCTTTTCTTTGAATAAAGGAGATGTAACCAAATGCTATACTATGGAATACTTTAAAATCTTAATTGGTTTAATTGGTAGAATGTTACATATATATATATATATATATATATATATATATATATATATATATATATATATATATATATATATATATATATATATATATATATATATATTACACTTTGTATTGGCTTTCTTACTGCCGTAGCAAATGGCGTTGCATTAATGCAAAATTATCTCTATAAAAAGAGACTCAGTTAATCACTATTTCTATTTGACAAGATCTCAGTTTTTTTATAGGGAAAAATTGTGTTATTATTTCAAATTGTAGTTTTGCAGAAACGTTTACACAAGTAATTATTTCCAATGTTGCACAATGTATTTCGATTAATGTTATTTCAAATAACAAAACTGTTTATTCTCCTATTCAGTTAAAGTTCTTTATCTCTCATTCCATAAGATTCTTAATTTTGCTTAAAAATCTGTTCTTCATAAATGAAGTTCAAGTGAAATGTTAGTGATATAAATTTTTATTATTTTTTTACTCTATCTTTGAGAAAGTTTTGAATGTTGTTAAGATGTTATCTAGGCAATGAAAAATTAGTTTAAATTTCTATATTATAAGCAATTAATGTTATTTTAAATCAATTTGAATTTTTTTTCTCTTATTTTGGCCAAATTCATCACTCAAAATTTTTCTAAAATTATAGAAAACTTCATATAAATTGTGAGATGTATATAATGCTTTCAATTGATGAAGCTTTCTGATAAAGCAAAAAAATAGGAACCTATTTTTCTTTACCAGAGTAGCATTCTGCAAAGTTAATTTCGCACAAATAATAAAAAGCATACATGTTTTTATGATTGTTTTCATGGCTTGTTAATTTGGTGAATTTTTAGACAAATGCTGAATATTTGAAGTAATCATAATGAGGTTCTGATAACAGAAAATTGCTATCAATTTATATAATCAGTGATTTCATATTGTGAAATAGTTTAAAATAGCATTTTACAGAAAAAAAGTTGTATGATATTGCTTTAATTAATTTCAATACACTGCACAATTTCTGCTTTAAATATGATATATAATTTATTTTGCTTATGTGACTTGCATTTTAATCATTTTATTAATAATTTAAACTAACTTTTGTGTAATTTTATGTAAGGCAATAAAATTATATTTGTTTAACATTCTGACAAAGTTTATTTTTTTATTATAAATTTGTAATTACTTTTTGTTCTCATTATTTCTATTAATTGTTAGTGTTCGTCATGTTTTTTTATTTTGCTTTTTTTTTAAACAAAAAGATTAAAAAACTTTGGAATGTAGCAAAGTAAAATTGAATGCTAATGCAGTAAAAATATTAATAGAATAATATGAATTTATTTCATTAATTTAAAATTATTAATTTAAGATTCTTAATATAAGCATTACTTTTACAAAAAGAATTCAGAACTCTTATTTAAATACAGCATTAAATGTATGAGGTTACTCTTTAATATTCCTTAAAATGAAAAAAAAAGTACAATTAATTATGATTAAAATTAGTATGCATGTCTAAATCCATGTGAATTCTTTTCACCAAATTAGAAAAATGAATTATTTTTTATCACTAGAGTTCAGACTCGTCGCCAAGTTTTTTGTTAATATTGACAAGTGGGTTCTATAATTATTTTTTTTAATGAAGTAATATTTGCAAAGTTAATTTCACAGGAATTTTTATCATGAATGGTAATATCGTAGATATTTTGCTGATAATTTTCAGGCTTTGAATTTTGAACCTAAATACTAATGATTGGGGGATATTTGAATGTAATAGAACACACACACACATACACAGTGTTTGTTTATTTTTGCATCTTCCATTGTTTGAATGCCCATAAAATTTCTCAGTTAATATATATTTAGAATACATCTATTCTTTGCGTACTGTTGTGGTTGCCAGAAATCAAAGATTGCCTTTTTTACAGTATTAAAGGAATCTTTTTCTATTTATTTAATCTAATCTTTAATTCTATAATGTAAGATACATTTGTATAAACAATATCTCTGTGGTTCTTGTTTTGCTGCCTCTAGGATCTCCAAAATCTCTCTAGATTCTGCATATGAACAGTAATTTTAGTTTTTTTTCAGTCTTCATCAGATTAGGCGATTCTTTCTATTTTTTGGCGATTTACTATGGAGTCTATGAAAGTAAATAAGTCCCGAATAATTCTGATTACAGAAGAACATTCTAGAATTTTACAAATGATTTACCTCATAAAATCATGTACATTTTAAATTATTTAATCTCAGTTAGACAAAATGTATTATTTTGCCAAAGAACGTCACTCAGTAATGCAAACTGAGACACTTTTTTGTACAATTTTTTGAAATTATTGAATTATGATGAAAATGTGATTATATATATAAATATATATTATGAGAATTTTGTTTTATTTACAGATCGGAATGCGCTTTCACTCAGGTATGGAGGAAGAGGATAAACGAACTGTGTATGGACCGCCTTGCGTTCTGCAACAAGTGGCACCAGTTCTCGCTTCCCTTTCCTTGGATTTGGTGCCCGAAAGAGCACATTTAATTTGTGGTTGAATATTCTTCTCACTCCTCCACCAAAGCATTAACTATTATTATTGTTACTACTTACAAACCAAACAAAAAAGTGATTTTTCATTGGGGTTTCTTTTCTTTTTTTTTCTTGCTTTCATTTTACTTTTTTTTGTGTGTGTTTTATATTGATTTATTTACCAAGGTGGACTATATAAAAAAGAGGGGTTGCCAAGGACTTACACAAGGGAGTTTCCTTTTTTCTCCTCACCTTGTTGAAAATAAGAAGAAAGGAGAAAAAGCAGCTCGTTTTATTTTCTCCTCCCAAAGACATTTCTTACTATACTGTGTGCTTCTTATTCTACATATATATATTGACATTATATATACACCCCCGACAAACTGTGGCATTTAAACTATCAAGAATTGCAAATCTCTATATTATAAGAATAGCTTGACGTTGTAATTGTTAATCGTAATGTATTTCTGACAATTCCGCTTTTTGGTTCAATGTGCTGATATATTTGATCTTTGACTGTTGATTCTAGATTCACGGCTGTCGTTGTGTTCTCTCACTCTGCTTGAACATCACTCCACGATAAAAAAAAATCCCTTAAAATAATCCCTGGCTTTGATTGTTTATTCTCTAAACAAAAAAATTAACAAGAGGAAAAAAATACCAGAGGCCTTCAGCATCGCTCTAAACAACAACGAATTCCAGCAGCACTTAATTTATTACCGCTATCACTTTGCACTTATTTAGTAACTTGTAGCTTTTTTCTTTCATTTTGAGCGGGTTTCAAATTATATAGAACATTTCGCACACTTCATTTGTTCCTTTGTATGTAAATGATATCCAGTATGTAATAAGTAAATTTTGAGTTATGTTGTATAATAATATGTGGTTGAATATTTAGTCAAGTATTTTTTATTGTATAAAAAAAATTGTATGTTTACTTATCCATTGCAGCCTAACTTGCACGTGAAATTAATATTGAAGTCGACTGAAAAAAAACTATTATTTTGCAAATTATTTTTCTTAATTGATAAATTATTAATAATAATTTTTAAAAAAACATTTATTTTCATCCATAAATTGTTTGTTTTTAATGATGAATTGTATATTTTGTATAATTTAATAATTATTATTGATTTTATATTTAATAATTAAATTTTTAATTTTGTTTTTAGTGTGAATAAATACCCATATATAACGCTGTTGGACATAATTATTTTGAACCATTCTATTATTGCTACTATTATTAAATCCTTTGAAATCAATTAAACTATCTTGTCCCTAACTCTTCTACTATAAATAAAAAGTACAAATGTTCATATTGTTTAATGATTGTTAACCTATGCTTGCTAATTATAGGAAATATTTAAATAATTATATAACTTCACATATATAATTAAAATATAAGAACACTAATTTGTTTAAGGTTTTGAATATTTCATGGTTTCGTTAAAAATTTGCTTCCAAAATTTCTTTAAAAGCTTAAATTTGCTATAAAAATATTTAAATTATAACTCTGTATAATTTAGTTCTTTATTTTAACTAAAAATATGTTATCTTGTATTTGATTAAATCGATTAAAAATTTTCATTTGAAAAGAATTGAAAGACCAATCTGTTCACATATGTGTTTTATCAAATATTTTTGTGGTTAAATTAATTTTTGAGCAAAATTTTTGAAAATTTCTTTGTGGAGCATATATTCTGATAACACATTTTTAGTTTTATGTAATCATTAAGATACTTTACAATGTAATGGGCTTCCTAAAATATTCATATTCTCAGAATTAGATGCATTATTTATTTTCAAAATGAGTTCATTTAATACGATTGAATAACACAAAATAATGAAAAAAAAAATATTTTTACAACATATAAATTTTAAATAGTAAGAAAGTAAACTCATATTTATAAAACTGAAAAATATTTTATTCCTTGTCATAACATATTTAACTTCATCTGTACTCCCCTTCGAATTTGTAAAGCAATAAATTAACACATTTGTTTAGCTTGGGCTGCTTTATAGTTCAAATTGCTGTTGAGTGTCTTTATAAAACTTGTCTATTTCACTATAAATGTAATTAAGATTTAACTATGAAATAAGCAGATGCATTATATTTGCAAATATTTCTTGCTACCTGCTACTGTGATTTAAATTGGTGATATAGACTTTATATTTGCAGCAAGTGAACCTAATATTTAAGATATCTTTCTTTTGCATCACTGTAGTCCTACTTTTAGTTTATCTGATGTTTTTTAATGCAATGTGTAATACCAATACCAATGCACAAGCTCTATTTTAGGTGTGGAACTGTTACCTCTATTGTTTAGAAATGTCTATTACTTTAATTCCCTGTAAACACAAGCTGTTTACTTAGAAAGAATTGTTTTTGTTTTTTTATGTGTAAAACACACAAAATACAATTTTTTAATTTCTTTTAATCGTTTGTAAAAGTTGTTTTTATATTATATGAAATAGATTTATGTGAACTTTATATAAAGCTTAATTTAGAATATACTAGAAATGACTCATATTTTAAGACTGTGTTTTAACAAAAATAAATATGTGTTAACGTTAATGTCTAAATAGTTAATATCTTTCAAAATATAGTAGTTGGTCATACAATATTTTTAAGGAATTGGAATTGAATTTTGATAAGCAAAATTTATTTTCTTCAAAATGAAACGTTACATTTGTTTAAAATGTCTAACCAGAAACGTACGGAAGGGTTATTAAAAATATAATTTTGTGTTTTTCTTTATATCTTAAAGTTAAACTTGTTTGCAGTGATTTAGTCAAAATGTATGATTTGCTCATTACTTTGTCCGCAGTTCCTACACATTGAAGTAGGCTTGAAATACTGACCTGTCTATTCCCGTATTGAAATAGTAAACTAAATTTGTATTGATAACATTTGCAGTTATGCATTGGCTGTGCTCTTTTACAACGATTCGCTCTTAGTATATACATAAATTATTAATTTTAGAGCCTTCATTTATATCTTGTTCACTGTTTGTAGCATTCTGATGTTAATGTTGACCAGAACTGTGAATTATTGAGGAGCGTTGCTCTGTTGAATTTATACAAACTTCAAGTTGCATTGTTTCGGTAGTTTATTCATTTCGTTTGAAAAATACTGAAAACAAATTTAAACGATAAATATTAATTTGTATCATGCTACAAATTTATATTAGCAGAAAATAACAGTGCATTATGTAACAAATGTTAATCTGAACATTTACGTCTGTCAAATGCTCATGTTAACATTTAACTGTCTGTTATATATGTTAATATGAACATTAAGATAAATAAATATTAATTAATAGAAATATATTTGGAGAAAAATTTAAATATCCAACATGCTAAACGCAGCCTAAAGATTTCATGTTAAATATAAATGTGATTCAACTTCACTTGAAAGTTGTTATTAATATTTAATTAATTAGAATGTTGATATTAATATTTAGTTGCTTTGAACTGTTAATATGAACATCAAGAACAAATGAACACTCGAGTGTGTAATAAGAAATGCACTTTGCGAAAAATATGAAGTATTTAATATTTAAAAAGCAATATGTTTCATACATTTGCATATTTAATATATGCGAAAGTGAGAAGAAATCAGAAAGTTTGTGTGTCTGGCAGTCAACAGATCGTTTCCAATAGTTCCCCTTCTGGTCAACTTGAGTAGTCAACTATATTGTGAGTCTGTTTCAATTCAGCTCTCATTTTCCAACTTTGCAGCAATAATCTTTGATGGATGGTATGTAGCTTTGTGACATTAGAATGTAATTTAATACATCTTTTGGTGTAAACAAAGTGTGAAAAGATCACTTCTCTCGAAAGTGTCGCTTGTCAAAATGTTTTTACCTTATATTGAAAAGTTTACTAAATGCGTATATATATACATACATACATATACATAAATATATATAACTATGTATTTTGTGGTTGGTTATTTTATGATCATTGTTCATGTGTGTATTATGAAATTTATTACACATTTTGGTCAGTATGATGTTTCATGTATTCTTCCAACATCTTGGTTTCTTGTGAGTCATAGTAGTGAGCTAGGAAAAAAACCCTGAATATATATTGGCACCTAAGATCCCATTTAAGGCAATACTTAAAGACTTTTTCTGTGGCAATTTTTGGCAGCGATATTATTATATGTAAAAACAAACCCCTTCGTACTGATGCATCTGTATCGGAAGGGGTTACACCTTGTATATGTAACTGTAACACTTCAATGGTAGTAGTAGAAAATATATAGATTGTTAGGTCAAACAAGTCTAGCAGAGAAAAAAATCACATGTACCAAAAAAAAAATCGCTTTTCACCAACAAGAGCAATAGAACTTCCTTGTTGTTTCCACATGTGTACAGTTGTTATCGAGGAGGGAAAACAAAGAAAATCAGAGCTGTTTCATATTTGTTATACACATATATATATTATAAATATTATTATATATATACTTGCCCCTATGCTATTTCTAAAGTGCTTAAGTTGATGATTGATTTTGGTGATATTGTGTTTTCCTTTTGCAAAATCAAATTTTTGTTACTGAAATGGAAATGCCTCTGTAGAATTATAGTAAAAAAATCATACGTTGAAATGCACTCACACACTATGAAAAAGCATGACATAAAATTGCAAGACATAAAATTATCACCTAGTTGTCAGTTGTACATAACTTATAAAATCTTCTTAGCCATTAGAATGCTGTGAAAATTTTAAATAAAAGAAAATTATGTGCAGTTTAGTTCTTGCCTGGTTGGCGCCATTTTTCATCAATATTTCCACACAAGCCTATATTTTGAAATGAATGCGTATGCAGACGCTAAGTTACACAGTGCTGTTGTACATACAGTAACCCCGTAGTTTTCTTTTAACCCATCTCCTTAACTGCGAATGTTTTAAAATATTAAAAAGTTATCTTTTATGATATGCACTGAAGTATTTGTCCTTATTGTTAGAGCTACGCAAAAAAACTAGTTTTGTTCCCATAAATATGAAAATTAAATTTCTGTATGATCTTTCATAAAATTGTTTTGACATCTGAAATTAAATAGTATGTGGTTTGTTTGTACATTATATCAATTGCTTTTACGTCATTAATTTGCATTTTAAATTTAATTATTTTGATTGAGCAGTTTGCTGAGTTTAAATTATCATTCTTCAAATTTTATTTTTCTACCAAAATACTAATTGTCAGAAATATTCATATATTTCTTCTTACACCAGATACTTGGTATTATAACCTCTTTTTAAAAAGTGCCTTGATGCCCTTTATGTTTGATAAGTGCATCAATTTATTATAACTAATTTTTAGAATTAATTGTAGTGTTTAAAATAAGGTATTAGTTGAAGAGAAACAGTTAAAACTTTCTTTTAAAAATTTTTCTAAGAATAGAAATTTTGAAATACAATGGTGAATTTTTAACTATATCAGAGTGACATATGTATACTCATATTGGAATAAAAATATGGTATTTAAAATTATAAATATCTCTCATTCCATAGACCAACACTCAATAAATACCATTATTGTTTTATCAACTTCTGTTGAAAACCTCATTTTTTTATCATATATAACTGTAAAAATTGTCTATAAAAATGATCATTTGCCTTTACTATGTATATTGTATTACAAACAATACAATTAAAATTTAATTTAATAAAATAATTAATAAAAAAATTCAACTATTTTAAAGTCTGAAGAAAAATATTTTTCATAACCTAAAAATTTAAACAGTAATTAAAGAAAGATTATTTTCATTATTTTTTGACATTTTTTTATGAAAAAGACTTATGATTATATGAGGATATTTAATCCTTAAATATTTGTTCAATAATGTACAGTGAAATTAATTGAATTAGTTTTCTTGCGTAGTTCAGGTTACCCAATTAAACAAATTTTTCGCTATATAAATTTTGGTTATTTATCAGTGCAATGTCAAGTGGTTTGTCAGTGTGCAACTATAATCGCAGTATTTCCTAAATTTAATGAAAAAACTTGTTTGCTGAGCGTTTAATTGCTGGTTTTTTATTTTTTTGATTTATTTATTATTTTTCTTTTTACCGCCCTTTCGCCAAGCCTTTCCTTTCTTCAGGATGTGCGGAAAATATTTTTTCAGTAAAATTTTAAACAAAGTGGCGAGTTTATCGATGCATGTAAAATTTTCGGCTGAACCAAATATAGCTCTTAATTTTTAGATTTTAATAAACGATAATTTTTTTGAACAAAAAATAACACCGTGTAGTTTTTTTCCTGAAAAATTAAACGTAAAACGTATCCTTAACAGTAACAGTTATAAGATTATATAAAATGTAAATTATAGTGTAGCTTTATAAAAATAAATAATATGGTTTTAAGAAAACGTAAAATTAATTTTAAATAAAATACTCGCAAAATGTACTTTTTAATCGTTATTTCGAAAATTGTTTAGTTTTAAATTCAGCAATGCAATTTGAAAATGTTTATATTTAATTCAAATGTGTAAAAATTTAAAATAAAATTTATGACCTATAATGAATAAAAAGCTAAATGTCATCTTAATAAATTATGTATATTTTTAAGTAAAATAAAACATAATTAAGCAAATAAATTTACATCATTTAAGATATGATATTGTGGCTAAATGTATTAACTGTCGAAATTATGTTTTTCTTTAAGTATGATAAAATATAATATTAATTAATTAATAAAGTAAGTTTCTTATATATATAAATTTCTTAATTTTATGAAAATCATCCAAAAATTAAATAATAAATCTAAAAAGTTATGTTAACATTTTCTGATTATTCTATGTTTTGGAAGAAGAATTCAAAAAATAAATTTAAAAATAATGTAAACCTACTTTCAAAATAAATTTTATTTCCACTATCAACCATTTGATTAGTATTAACACATTGATTAGAAATTTTGCTAAATATAACCTGTTCATACAATTAAGGAATTTGAAATCTGATTTTTCGAATTTTATTTATGAAAAAGGAGTATCTTTTCTTATATTAAATTAATATGTAAAAAATAAAATACCTAAAATATTAAATTATATAAATTCATTCTTATAATTTTTTCATTTATTTTTCTCAAAATGCATCCAAAAAACAACCCCTTTTCATATAGCAATAATTGAATAATTTATAATGAAACACATAAAGTGCAAATTTCGTCTTAGTTTGCATTAATTAGCAAGTGCTATTTGAAATTCACATTTGACACTTAAGTTTAGCGCTGTACTGTTACATACATATATGCAAACAACTGCACTTTAGATTGCGCAATTTTTACTACGATTGCAATACTTTAGCCGAACTTTATGCATCTCTCCGGCATAAGAGACAGTACTTGTGTATTGTTATTATAATATTAGCATTATTGGAAATTTTTGAAACCTTATTCAATCATTATATATATATACACACAACACTATATATACACATGTGTACAATCACTTGTTCATTATATAATAAATGTGTGGAACACTTCGTGTACAGATTGTTTATAATTTTGTCATTTTGTAATTTATATCGAGTTATTTATTTTATGCATATAGGAATTCCCAAGTATCGGAAAAATGTCTACACAGCTTTTTCAGGCGATGGGCTTTTATTTTGTGACCAAAACTTGAAAGAGTTGAGTTGTTTTACTTTGTACATGTTCTTTGATTAGCTTTAAATGTTCCTTTTACAAAAGTGTGTCTTATGGATATCTGTGTGATATATCATAAAAAAAATAATAACTGTTGTTTATTTGCTGGAAAAAAAATTCTAAATTAAAAATGGCTTGTTCGAAGGAACGATATGAGATGGACGTTTTTTTATATACTTAAAGCTCTTTGCTTTATAATGGCATTTAATAATACCTCTATTTCTTGTGATAAAAAAAAACCACTTTTGAAAAAAACTTACACATGACATGAAAAAAAAAAAAAGAAATTTGAAAGATAGAATTTAGTTCTGTATTTTTCTGCATAATTTTTTTCCCTGAAAGAATTTTTTGGATATATAAAAAAAAAAGAATACATACATGAAAACTACAAATGCTTCCACTACATATGCAATAATTTTATAACGTTTTCATTACTATAATGTGCAGGTTCGAGTTAGTGCTTATTGTGATCCTATATAATGACCTGCATATTATTTTTACTGATGCGCAGAATTTGTATTTATGTGTACTGAGATATTTCCAGGTACTTTTTTGAGCAAGTGTCTCTGAGAAACTATTTCTTATTTGGTAAAGCCACAAGTTACTTTTCATTTCCTTCCCTTTTTTTAGAAATAACCCTTTTGATGTCTTATAGCATTCTCTTGTCTCATTTTCTTGATTTTGATTAGAACTTTTCGATTTTTATGCAAATTTGATTAAATAAATTTTAAAACGAAAGGGAATGTTGCCAAACTATTACTAGCAAACACCAATATAATAAAAATGTTTTGGACCAAAAGTAAAGTTATAAAACTAGTATGATATAATTATCAAAATAAATTACCTTGCACCTTTATTCTAAAGCTTTAATTTTTTCTTTATTCTTTTATTAAGAAAACGATATTGATAGACTGACAAAAGCGTTCCTTTTTTTCCTTAAACGGCGGGCTTATGGCTTTATCAAAAAGAATGATTATTACAATATTTTAGACAAAAAAAGTAAAACTAGGCAAATTTTGAGATGAAAAGCCAGTGGCTCTATACAGATAAATTGCTTGTAAATTTTTTATGTTAATGGAATGATAATGATGCTGTAAAAATGAGTTATTGTGCTGGTGCAGCGCTCGACATTTTCAATTGGTGGCTTGTGCGTTGCACAACGTTCATATGATTAAAGCGCATGTTGTATTTTTGACTTGTATGCTTTTTTAATTACTTTTCGCTGTATAAAAAAAGTGGCTGCATAAAAAAACTTGTTGTGATGTGTAAAATAAGCTATTAACTGATAAGAGTGTTGTTTTTAAAAAAAGAATTAATAATTAATTAATAATTTAAAAGTGTGTTGAAAGCGGAGATCATGTAGCTCCTATACAATCCCAGTGTTGATAAATGTGACGTCTTTGTTCTATGTCAATAAGAAAACAAATGTGTTCCATTTTCCTGCTGATTTGCAGGAAAAATAAACTATGTAAAATCTGTTTTGTCTTTGTCTTCCTTTCTTTGTCTGATTCACTGACTTTTGTCCACATTTCGTTTTATTATTTGTAAAATTAATTACATATACTTACATCAATGCATGGAAATCACTTAGATTTAAAATATGTTTACTTTAAAAATATAAAACTACAAAACATCTGTTTTTTTACATGTAAAATAAACAATATTATATAATTAGATATAAATATTTCTTACATGTGTCAAATCGATTAACTTTGCTTACTGAATTTCATTACATTTTAAATACAAAACTGTAAATAATATGTATATATAACTGTAATCATGTATTCAGAACAAATTTTATTTATAAGAATTAACACCATAAAAATCACATGTAAATGATATAAAAATATTAAATGATAATCTTAAAAAATATTATATATATATATATTATCATTTTTATATAGATTATTTACAATTAATGTATTTCAAGATATTTACTCTTTATTTACAAATTTTATACATCCCTATTAAATATATAAATTTCTGATTTTTGATACACTAGCTCAAGTTATTATACACAGTAAATATGTCTATAATTTCATGGACTTCATGTTTTTGCAACGAATCTGTTACATTTTGTATATTTTTAAGTGAGCTACTTTCAGATAAATTTAAGAATCAGAATTTCATTTTTTGACGTATAAACTTTTACAATCTCTTACCGACGACACACTAATAATTAAAGTTGTTAATAAATAAATAATTCGAAAATTACTACAAAAATTAAAAATCTGTGAAAAACTGTTGATTCCACTTCAAGACACATAGAATTTATTTAAATTATTTACTCAAAATAAATAAAATCTTCTAAGTCTTTTAATTTATTTCTAAGATAGTTTAATAAATTTTTTGCTATAGAATATGTATTCTACTTTCGATGTCTGAAACTCATAAATTAAATTCCTCATGAAACCCATAAAATTTCTTTTTGAAAGTCTTCATCTTAATATGAATATTTACAAAAATTATTTCTCAATCACATGATTTAAAGCTACAAAAATATTTTTCGGTAAGAAATGTCGAAAGTATGGAGACGATAAAACATAAAAGTATAGAAAATCACAAGCGATAGTAAAAAAGCTTATTTAACTCAAAATTTTTATTTGGCAACAGAACATTACTTTTATTCAATGGAGGAAAAATTAAAACTTGTAAAACGGTTGGCGTGTACCAATCATTTGGCGATTCTACTCCCTACATTTTCTCAAAATTCACCAAATTTATTGTATTGTCCTCATTTATGAAATAAAATTAAACGAATACAAAATATCAAAATTTAGAAGAATAATTTCCTTTAAAATATATAAATTTAATAAATAGTGATGAAATCACTTTGGAAATAGTTTTCCACATTGTAAAGAATTGAAAATAAATCTCGTTAAATTTGTTTAAAAATACATAATATATTTTTATATAAATAGTTACAAAGAACATTGACAATATTAAAAATCTGGAATAAAAAAAATTTCTGTAACAAACAATACTATCACATATATATATCAACAATATTATCACTCAATAATAAAGCTAATTTTTTTTGTTGATTATGTAGTTAAAATTCCTTATAATATTTACATCGTAATCGCTTTCCAATAATAAAAATATATTAGCATTTATAAGACATCTAACGTTCAACATAAAAATTTTGATTCATTTAAGTAACTTATACTTGTCAATTCACTTAAATCCTTCATTGCATATACTGAAATTAAAAATAAAAGCGGTACTATCCACTTCGACGGCACAAATTTCACCAAACTGAGATTTTTGGTGACAACATGCATACACAGTTAAAAAAAAGACCTAGTAATTGCTAACTGTAATTTAACAGCAAATTAAATGTGCAAATTTCACAATTTTTAAAATATTATTGTGCAATTGTGGCACGAACATTTTTAGCTTGAAAATTTTTACGAGTGATTAAAAAAACATTACACAAAATGTTTTAAATAGTAATATTTTTATTTGTGGTCTATAACATCATTTGTCGATTTTATCATCTACCTCGGTTGAATGAAATAGTACTATAAAATCATTTAAAGACCATAATTGCATTCTTTAAAATATTACGTATTTTAAAGGTAACCAATAAATCTAATTATTAATACAAAATTTATATTTAAAGCGTGGAATTGCTTGTAAATTGTGTAAAAACTGAGCTACCTATAGTTAATATAATTTACAATTTGTTTTCAAATAAAAAAATCTCTTTTAACGCCGCTAAGTTTTTTAACATTAGCTTAGAATTTCTATAAAAAATTGCAATATTAGCAAATGAAAGACTATGAGTTTCATTCGATGTCAAACTTAAATCATCTGTTCAGTTAGGCTTAGAATCTATTCAATTAGGCCATTCAAAATGTATTCAGTTAGACTTAAAAATATATTAGTAATTTAATCTATTTAATTGGGTTTAGAAATAGGTTAAGTTTTAGAAATAGATAGTAATTTAATCTATTTAGTTAGGCTTAGAAATAGATTAGTAACTTAATTCTATTCAATTAGATGAATCTTACAAATGGATTAGTAACTTAATCTTTTCAGTTAGGCTTAGGATTATTATTTAAATTATTAAAAAGTAAGCTACTAGCTGGCATGCTTCTCCTTGGATTGTGTACGCAGGAATCTTGCAACTCTACATATATTGGCTGGGACATCTGCAGATTCGGAAAGGAGCTCCGTCTCCGGATGTAGAATATGGATTGTTCTGTTGGATCACACACGAGATTTGCTTCTTTCAGCAACTTAAGGGTCTCCGGTGGCAACGTCTGTTCATCTATTGCGGACACGTCATTCTGAAGATACCGATTCGGCATGGAAGGCGTGGCCAAATTAGAGCTCAGAGCAGTGGACTTAAAAGTTTCTTTCTGGTGCGAATGCCGCTGGTTTTTCGAATGCAAACGCTTATTGCGTTGATATTTACGAAAGGATAAGTTTTCTGGAATTACGTAGTCTGGAGAACTTGGTGGCTCATCAGCATTCTCTAGAAATATTACATAATTTAAATATATATTTGTGATGCTAGCTTATATAAGAGGAAATTACAAAACGAAATATTAATTCATACTTTCTGGCGTAGATTCATTTTGTGTGACATCGGATGGCGCTGCTTGTGGCGGAGATTTTTGAGGTCTTTTAGTTTCTTTAAGATTAGCGAATGTTTTTGGTTTAGGTGGAAGTATTGGCTTTTGAGATAGTTTTGTTACTGGCTGGGTTTCAATAATCTCTGTTTCTGAATCTGTTGCTGCTTTCTGGGTCGGTTGCGAGTGAGAAGTTATCACTTTACCAATTTCTGGTGCTAAATTAGGTAGTTCAGGAAGTGGCTTTTTTGGAAATAAAATCTGAGTAGATGATCTTTTATCTAAAATCTAAAATAAATGAACAAAGCATAGATACATTTTTAATTGCATAAGCATTTAACCGAAACAAAATCATAAGATTTTAAATACAATTTTTATTTAAAATGATGAATAATCAATTTTTAATACTAAAAGTACAGAATGCAAATAGAATAAGATAATTTTGCCATATTGGTTAAATAAATGTAATAATATTATAATTAATTTAATTTTAATCTATAAATAAGAGAATTCATAAATTTAAATATAAATTATTATTTAAGAATGTGTTGTATAGCTGCATGGAATGTTTCCCTAAAAATTTTAAATTATGAGAAATGAAGCTTAGTATGATCAAAAATGTTGCTTTTTGTAAATATTCTGAGATTAAATTTTTTTTTTTTGGAACAAAACATAGACATTTATTTTTATAAATTTTTTTTGAATATCAATTTTAACTGTTCATTTTATTTTTTGATGCAGAATTTTTTATAATATAGTTAAATAATTCGTAATAAGTATTTTAGTGTAAGAAAACATGTATATTTATGCACAGTATTTTTCTCGTTAATTATAGAATTTTTTAATTGTTTTTCTTTAATTGTAGAAATTTTTTTTATTATATTATTCTTTAAATTATGATCCAAGGTGTAAAAGTATAGTTTCCGTTCTAAAATAATGTCTACATTCTAATTTCATGGAAACGAACATTTTTAATTAATAACTAAATTTTTTGGATATTATTTTTCTTTACATAAATAACAATTTTTATATTTTAAATCCCTCATCTGAAAAAAAATATAGTAGAACTAATATTTATACGAAAGTTTTAGTTTAGTGATAAAAAGAACTAAATGAAAAAAAAGAATTACGGAATACATTCGGCTCTTTTAAATGATTTAGTAATAAAATATAATTTTGCTTTTTTATTTAGAAATTCAAGTCTCAACTAAATTACTGTGAAAATTTATTCATCGGTAAGAATATTAAAATGCTTTTGTTTTCAGTCATTATCAGTTACAGGAAAGAAAAAAATCTCCAAACTAGGATTATTGTAACTGTCCGGAATAAATAACTTGTGTAATTGTTAGTACACTTCCAATTACTTTCTTTTTTACAGATGAGTATAAATTGTTAACTATTTAAAAAAATAAATGGTCTACATTGGTAGTTAAATAGTTAAGAAAAAATATTTGACAGAGACTTAGTAAATAATTAATAAGGAGTTTCATTAAAGTTAGATCTTAATGGTTATATGCTCATTACCATAAAAATTTGCACATATGAAACTTGATATGAAGGTGCATGTCAGACAGATATGTAAATGATAAAGAGATACAGAGTGTTTACGCATTAGGTTACGACACTAAAGAGCGATGAGCTTCATTCTTCTTAGATTATAAAACAGGAAAGCAGAGCTTGTTTTCGTGTATTTAATTTATTGCAGAAGAATTTTTTTAACTAGAGATGCCATTATGGTACCATCCGAAACAATATGAGCAGATATCATATTTCGAAAAGGAAAAAATTAAAAATGATGGAAATCGGAGAATCAGCGTGACGAGTATCTCACTACCTATGTCATTCTGATTTTAATGTGAGAGGATGGATTAGGACAAGACAGGGGCCAATTATACGCTGACTAAGCTCATGATTCTCTTGACAGACTGGTAGTTAACAATAGTGTTACATCATACCACACGGATGCATAACGCCAACTGTCCGCTATTCATGCACATGTGTCTGGAGCCATGCAAAAGTATAATTTTTCCCAGCAAAAAGCCATATTCAAAATCTCAGTCTTGCTTTTTCTGTACAACGACACATCGTTCCCACAACTGATGTGATGGTATAGGCTGCCATCGCATATGACACAGGGTCACCTCTAATATTAATTCACCGAGCCATGTCAGCACAGAGGTATGTTCTTGACATATTTTAGCCACTCATAGCAGGACTTCCAGGCGGCTTTTTTAACAGGACAGTGCTTCCTCTCTCAAACACACAACAAGAATTCATCAAGGTTGTGTCCCCAACATTTTCACCCTTCCGTAGTCTGATCAGTCACCAGATTTGTCACCGATTGAACATATCTGGGATAGTTTAAGAAGGTAAATTGGATAGCATATGTTTTTGGTCGAATTAGAGGCATGATCACAGCAGTTGTTGTTACACCAGCATGCTTCCTTGTACTTAGTCCTGAGATGATCCCTTCCTGTTAGATAGAAGCAGCTGGGTAGGAGTCTTCGTCATTTAAAAGCAGGAACCCCCAATTACTTGACATGCCATCCGCACTCCTTTACTTAGAGGACATTGCTGCCACGATCCATTTAACATGACCCAGCCACCAATTCGATATTTTAACCCACTGCCTTCTGCATGAAGAGAAAAAGTGCCTTTACCAACCAGGCCACAGCAGCCCGTCACAGTAATTATGAAATAAAATATCGCAGGACATCATCCAGGTCATGTCCTTCTATCCTCGATATTCGATCCCATCCTTCAATACTCGATCCTATCACATCATGGTAGAGATATCCAAACATGAAAAATGTTAAAACCTTCGTTCATTCATCATTTTTCTACAATATCTTTGCTATAATTTATTTATTAATTTATTTTAAGTAATCTCTTTGCTTTAATTTTTCAAGCACTTACTCACATCAACATTATACTTATGTATGCAGAGATTCGTTTTATTCTGACAACTCTTCCTTGACGCATAAATTCTTATGGTATTTAACTTAATACGATCGAAATCATCATAATAAAAAATTACTTCGTTTAAATGTCAGCTTGCTATAAGAAAAAAGTTTTTAAATCCAAAATTAATTTACTTACGTCAAGATTACTCCCACTTCCTTTGGACACTTTGAAAACTTCGTTGTGATCAGAGCTACCACCTGTTACAAGTGAATGAAAGCAATAGGAAAATTGGAAAATTAAAATAGGAGTTAATTGATTAACAGCAGAAAAAATTTGAAAAAGCCTGAAATTTCAGACTAGTAAATGTCAACTATTTAAACAAGGAAATATTTAAAGATATAATATCGTAATACTGGTAAGAATTGCAATGTAAATTAAGCTCACAAGATTAACTTTTAAGATATGTGTTTAATCATACTATTAAAATATAACTTCAGTAAAACCAGCAGTCTACTCAATCCTTTTTTTTTTTTTTTTTTTTTTTTTTTTTACAATAATATGAAAATAAATTTATAAAAATCAAAATATTTCCTTTCAAATGAAAAGTAGTTTTCCTTTGAAATAAAATTGCTCAGACAATCTTATTAAATGATAATAAACTTCTTGATCTTTAATATGCGTTCTGATAATTTTCGAACTTTTTTATTCAAGAGGACTTATATTCATATTCTACGACAAAATGAAAACAAAAAATCATGTTCTCCTTACTTGATGCGCTGGTGAAAGAAATTTTGCTCAGCCGATTCAAAACAGTTGAAACAGTCGATGTATCAGAAGTCTTCCTGTCGGTGTTCTTTTGTGCATCTGATTCAGTATATTGCTGTAAAGACACGGATGTAAAATTAAATGTATTTAACTTGATTTAAACAAAAAGCTATAACTTGTAACAACTAACTCATTAAAACTTCTATTTGATTCCTTTCTTTATTGAAGCTAATAGTTTTCAGTGTCAAATTTTAATAAATATCTAGAAAATGTTTTATTACTGTCATTAAAAAATTTTAAATTGCAAAGAAACTCCGCAACAAATTAAAATACAAGTGATATCATTTAATCAGTACTGAAGTGTAATTAGATTTTAGTTTTTTAATGTATGGTAAATGAACTGAAAAGAAAGGCATAAAATGAAAATGCATTTCAATGTGTGTGATATACGTAAGACATAATGAAAATTCTCTGATGTGCCCCCAAATGTATTTATATTTCATCCTTGAGAAAAATCCATATGCGTGATACTCATATTATTTCATAAAGAATATCACAACAGTAAAATATTAAGCTCTGAATAGAAATAAATAGAATATGTATCTAAGTCTGCCTGTGGTCGTCACATACACATTTTTTATCAGTATTTCGTAACCCTGTTAATGTAGTTTGACAAATTAATCTATCATTATTATTCAGGATTTCACACAATAAGAAATTCTTGAGATAAAAAGAATTCAGTTGCGGAGGCAATACATGCCAAGTTAATATACAGGAGTCAAAAATACAAATTTAGAGTTTTATAATAATTATGCATCATTTTTAATACATATATTAATACGAAAATAAACAACAGAAGACATAACTACTATTCCTTTAATGTGAATAAAATAATAGTGATCATATATTCCTTTCATTAAATACTAATAAAAAAGACACATTTTTCTACATTGCGAAATAAATTTTCGATGTGTGTGAAGAGAGATAAGACTATTTACACTGTAAATTTATTTCGTAATGTAGAATTCAACTTTATCTGTTTTGGTTCTGTTTGTTGCTGAAAAGTCATTTTTTGGGCACAAAGATTAATTATGCTAGAGCATACAATTTAAAAGGGGTTGGGATCATTACTAATATTCATGACCACGGAGAAAATCGATCTCACAAATTGTTAAACTGGAGGTTAGAGTGGTAACAATTGCTAACCACTCGGCTGCTGCTTCACCTTAATTTTATCTAATAACTTTATAGAATACCACTGAAAATCATGCCGGGTGCCAAATTTGATATACGTGCCGTAGATTGATAAAGTCTATTCTCTATGAACAATTTATATATCTGGAGATGTAATTTCAACGCATTTGAATTCTGAAATATTATTAACAATATCTTCACTGATTTTTACGAACATTCCAATAATTTTGCAAATAATGGTCAGATATTTTTAAGTGCACGCAAAAACACTAATCTATAAAAACGAACAATGATAAAAATTTAACTTTCAAATATAGATGTCACGGTGTTGCTTCCGAAAGTTACGATCATTATAAAGAGCAAAGGTTGTTTATTCCTCATGCAAGAGCATTAGCAATATTTTTCATTTCAGTACTACAAGGCTGGAAAAGGATCGCATCTTATATAGTGAGGCACCCAGTGAACATGCCATCACAACATCAAAAATGGTGGGTTCTAGTAACTTAAGAGCAGGGAAAAAATCGAAGAACACCAAACTTAACCAGTTACCCCTAGAGGTATCATGTCACTTAAAGCACATAATTACCATGACGTGCTCATGCCCCATTACTAAACAAGATGGGTCCTTATTTGGGTTGGGTATATAGGACGAGAACAATTGGTGACGAGATTGTGAATCATTACCAGTCCATTCCTATAAGTATCGAGAATAATGGAAAACATTGTTTACGACCGCTCTAACTCTGATAACGATCATAACGTCATGCCTAACTAGGCTAAGTAAAGAAATATGATTATTTAAGGATTATCTTTCACGATTTAAATTTACCTTTTCACGAGAAGTTTTCTTTCTCGGCTTTCCAAGTATTAAGTTCTTGAGGCCAGGGATGGAGAAAGTGGACTGTTTCCTCGTTTTCTCTTTCTTGGGCTTGTTGTGGAATTCTTCGATGTCGAAGTTGATCGATCCGCCCACATGTCTCGCGTGCCATTCTTTGAATTGTTCCTCCACCTGAGAAATTGTCTTGTCCCCTCTTTTAAAAGCGTACATGATCTCCAAAAGTTCCTCTTGACTGCGGCTCAAGCGAGCATTGAAGTCTTGTTTGTTGCCCTCTGCTACATCGTTGTTTCCTGAAAGAGAAAAAAGTGCGAGTAATTATAGTGAATCCTTGGAATATAAGGAAGGTATATAGTTGCATATTTAATACTTGGATTATTTCACGAAAAAATGCTATTTTAAAATAAGAGACTTACCATTTATGTAATGAAGGTAGAATGTATTTTCTCTTTTATTAGAATCAAAATGAATTTTATTGCGTAAAGGATATAATAGTTAACTGGTTTGTAGTTTTAAGGTTAATTTTTGCATAAGAAGAATAATTTGATCGAAATCTAAAGTTTGAATGTATTAGGAACCACAACGAACATCAACAAGAGAAAGAAAGGAACTCATGAATTGCTACATGTTTACAATGTGGAAACTACTTTAACGGTCGTTGTCTTAAAATAATTGATTTGCGTTTCTTTTTCATAGAAAAGTAGTAAAAGAATAAGATGATATAAGTTAACAATGTCAGCTCATTGATTTTATTTACGAGATGATGTAGCTAATGTAATTATTTGATTGTCACTCAACAAGTCATTTTTTTTAACCTAAGAAATTTTCACCTGCGACTTATTGCTTAAATTAGATTCCGATTGATTACAAGGATTTTCTAATAAATAATCCCCATTGTACACAATACAAATTCACTAATATCCACATTTACACTATTTATATTAATAAAAATTAGAGGAACAAATGTATTATTTTTACTATATTAAGGTTCAGTGTCCATGCATCTACATTCCTTACGGCATTTTCCTGCCGTGTTCATTTAAGACTGCAGGGTCATATATAAAATACGTCGTAATCGCAATATCCTCCAAACAGGATTTTCCAAGTGTAATATACCTTAAGATATATAGATTATTTTCTTTCTTTGAACCAAGATGTAATATAGCTGGAGAAAAAAATTCTAACTCTATATTTTCCAAAGATTTCAGTTCGAATATTTAAATTCAGTTTTTGTGCTAAAGATTGGTTTGTAAATAATGGTAGGTAAAGAGAATAGAGAGCAACGACATGTCGTTGTCAGCCACGTCTTTCAAAGTAAAAGGCTTCAAGTTTAATTCTAGGATTTGTTGAATCACGAAAAATGAACTTGATGTGTAATGGATGAGTATAAAAACCGTTGAAAAGCAATTGAACATAAGCTACATTGTTTTATGAGTGGATTTTTATAGAAAGTGAGATTCTCTAGCCTTAAAATTAAGAAATCTTCGGAGTTCACTCTATGAAAGATTTGTTTGCAGAAAGCGTAACTGGAGCATCTACTACCTGTTACTTAATTATGGCCACAGTAAGCTAATGAGAGATAGACGTCGTTTCCTTAGCTATGCAGAATCCTCCTTGAAAGCATTCTATAGTATATGTCCAAATATCTTACTATAACTGTCGATCGTAAAGCAATCCGTTTTCGAGTTACAAATAATTAACATCACACAATAATGACAACATGCAATAATAATTTGAAAAATATGATAGAAAAAACGTACATTCCCTTTGCATATTCGTAGCGTCATATTTTATTCTCAGTATTGGACTGGAAACTGAATTGCTGGCATTATAATTTCTAATACAACGTACGTCAACTTGACTTTCTCGCGTCATAGTTATTCAAAATCCATTTTAAACAGTGTATCTTGATTAAATTAGCTCTCGTGAGCAAAAAGCAACCACTGAGACAGTCCAATTAATCAATACTGTTAGTGGAATCCTGATATTGGATTGATAAGCAAACCGATTTTTCCAGTGGAATCCGCTTTTCGGAAATTCAGTAATGAGCCCAAAGTTATTGAAAATGAGATTTAATAAAAGAATTGTAAAAAAAAAATAAATTGTAAAGAAAAAAATAAAAATTAAATAAAAGAATTGAGAATTAGAAAACTAACTAATCTATATCAGTGAAATCTGTTCTTCAGACAACAAACCAAACAATTCTGGTTTTTGAACGCTCAGAAACGAGCGAAAAATCAACCATTTCTGTAGATGGAATCTGCTCAACAGACGTTTAATAACAAATTAAAAATTAACCATTACTGTTGTGGAATCTGCTATTCAGTTTTTAATTACGAGTGACAAATCAATCAGTCATTCGTCTTAATAGAACCATTGTTTGAATATTTAATAACGAAAAACGAACCAACTAACTAATACTATCAGTGGAATTTTGTTCTTCGAACAAGGTACTTAACCAAGATTTTCACGGAAATCTGCTTATTGGGAATTTAATAATGATTGATAAGCCACAATAAATATGTTAGTGGAATTCGCTCTTCGGATAATAAACCAATTAGTACAGTCAGTGGAATCTTCTTTTTGGGTTTTCAACAATGAAGGACAAACCAACCAAATTAATGTAATCTGTTTTTCAGAAATTCAATAAGGAAAGAAAAGCTAAACTAATATTGTCGGTAGAATCTGATATCGGGCTAACATTTATGATTGGTAAATAAATTAGCGAATGCTGTTAGTTGAATATGCTCTTTGGATATTTAGTAACGAGCAACAAACCAATTAAACCCAGCTAAACAATATTATTAGTAAAATTTGCTTTTCAAGAATTTATATAGATAACTAGTTTGTTTTGGTTCAACGATTGAATTTAAAATAAATGATAGAACAGAATAAGTTATTAATCAGTGTTGTCTTGCTACGATCCTTGGGCCTATTTTATGCGGCAACTAGTCGATCAACGCGTCTTTACTTGTTCATAAGCATTTTTATCCCTACTGCAGTTGACTTAAAACAGATACTACTTAGCCTTTTCTATTGGAAAAGAATATTTACATGAAGTAGAACTAGTTTGCAGCCGGCCAATGAATTAAGCAAACTGTCTTATTTGAAACTCTTATTGGAAATCATGATGGCATGAAAAAATTTTGTTTTAAGTTTTAGTTTAATTTGTTATAGGTTTCAAGTATATTATATTAATGCATGTTGCTATTTTTATTGCAATAAATAAAAACTTAATAATTATAACTTTAAAAAATACTTGCATAAGAGTACAATTAGTATTTTATTTAAATTTATATACTTACTAAATTTTAAAGAAGCATAAAGGTGGGTGGTGAAGGAATTTAGTTCATCATCCCCATTGTTGCCGTTGAAAAATTTGTTGTTGTTTGATGATATAGCAGCACAAGTTCTTTTCACTATTAAAATATAGATTTATATTCTATAATTTAAGAAAACAGTTATGATCATTGTTGACATATTGGCGAGTTTGGTTGGCACATTCTTTTCTCGCATTGTGAAAGCAGATACGTTGAACATACAAGCATTTGCTGTATCTTTGTAAGCAATTAGTGCAGTTTTAGTTAATTAATATATTTATACTCACAGTATATAATTTCAATTGTATTGAATTCTAGATCGTGAGTGTAAATTTTAATACACTTAAATTTTGCATTAATTCAGTCTGTTTATTGATGGAAATTAGTTCGCGCAACCCGAAATAAGTGCACAAAAATAATTATAACTTAAAAAAAATTATCACAAAAAGTGATTGTGAAAGATCAGAAGAATTAAAAAATAAGTTTGGGGGGTTACGTTCGGAAATATTATGAATTGCTGAATAATATTGAAAAATTAGATGTTCTAATAATTTCATTTTAAGTAAATTTAATAAAAAAATATTCTAGTACACAGTTTTAAGAAACATTTTTATGTATATTTCTTATATTGAGAATTTTTTTCCTCTTCGCAGAAAAAAAAGTTCTTTAATTTTCTGAGCAAATTAATTATAATTTATTTTAAGATAATTTCCAATCACTAAAAATTACACTATTCGCAGTTTAAATGTCTTTTTTCCATACAATTTTTTAGCGTCTAAACGCTTGTTTGACAAATGTCCTACATTCAGTAACAGACAGAAGTGAATTCAAACTCTCTCTTTTAGTGAAATTTCTTACCCTCAGAATCAGGAGGTAACATAACGTCAGCATATTCACAGGAGCGATGAAAATTCTGTGGCACCGACCTAGGTCTTTCAGCAGATAATCTCCTTAAGGTTCCTGTAATAAGCAAACAAAATTCAAAATAAATTATCAGTTTGTCATGAAAATATTAATCTGAATTTTATGAAATAGTGTTATTATATCACATAATTATATAATTACATTTATAATTAATGCTATTATAAACCCGTATATGCTGTTTGAAACTTTCTCTCTCTCTCTCTGTATGCTTAGTTATATTTATCTAATTTTACGCATTGGAACATTTAATTTCCCCTTCAATTGCTCTCCAAATGTTTCAACTCTAAAATGTTATCATTTTTCTAGGTTTGTGTGTTTGGCGCTTTTTTTAAAAATAATACTTTCGATAGTCATGATTTAATCATAGCATGATTTTAAATGCATTTAACTTTGCATTGGTTAGTGTTTGATATTTTTCGAATCTCACTAATACTGCTTCATAGCAGTTTCCACAGTAGATCAAACAGCCACTAGTTTCACACGCAGAAAACATTAATGTAATGCCTCTCTGTTGTACATAATGTAGTATGTTGCTGTTGCCCCAGAATGCTTCCCTGTACCTAGGTCTGAATTTTGCTCTATCTGTTAGACAGAAGCAGCCAGGTGGAATCTTCGTGACTTTGAAGCAGGGACCAAGAAGAAGACCCCCAATATTTGGCCTGCAACCCCAGAGGTATCATTTCACTTGGAGGACATTGCGACCACGCCAACCACAGCCACTTTCAGAGAACACCACGGATCTTCGGTTGGCAGGGATTCGAACTCACTTACTTTCCGATAATGAACATGACGCCCTAAAAATCCAACCAGACCACCAATGTAGTATTTGTAATTAATTCAAGAATTAAATTTTGGTGGAAATTTTTTTTCATGGGGTTAGAAATACTGTAAAGAAAAAACACAAACTGGGGCTGATGGGCAATTGTGCTTGATAATTTTCATTTCTCGCAATATGTTTTTTGATAAACAAGTAGGTATGGCAGCCGTAATCAATTTGGTCTCTATGGTTCATTAATATTCGTATGTAATAAAAGAAAATTTTCATTTTTAATGTTAAAGTTTTTTTCTGAAATGTGATTTTTAACTATTTTTTGACTTTTTACTGTTAAGATTAATTAAGATTATTTTCGAAAAGGAAAATAAAAGCTTAATCTTTTTAAGACCTTAAGAAAATATACAAAGATTAATCTTCCGGGTATTTGCAGCTTAAATCACAATACGCATCCGCTCACGATTGTGAATCGAACTCACGTACAATGGGTCTCTAATCAATGGAATGCCAGAAGCAGAATACATTTTAAAACATTAATTCCGGTTTGCAAAAATTTTTTTATTTTATTTTTATTACAGCCAATGATAAAATTATAAATGAATTAAATTCTCTACAACTTAAAATTATATATTATTGCTTAATTTTATTCTCATATACATTCTCTGCGAAAATAACTGATGATAACACATTGATATGATAAACTTAAACAATAATGTAAAAATTCAATTGACAGTCCTGAAATTTGAAAATCTTGCTATCAGGACAATGAACGCGCAATTCAGTAGAAAGGTTATTCGTATACATATGTCAGAAGGAAAACTGCAGGTGAAACTGGGAACACGTCTCAAATGATAAGAACGGACACAAGCGACATAAGCGTGCACAAAACTCAAGCGGTCGGCGCACGCAGCTCAAGATTACAATGAATGGAAGGGCGGGCGTACAATTGAAGACATTCGCTGCAAGTGTGGCAGTTTTTTTCACGAAATATGGTTATGTTAGAAGAAATCACCTGGACAAGTTCACATGTGGTTTCAAAATGGTTAGAAAGCTGGAGGAGTGGCGTAGTGAGAACAATGTAGCTGAAAATGTCGGAATTAACAAAAGTGTCATTTCACGCACCTGAAAAGCCTTCCAAATCATATGTGCATCTATTAAAAAGGTTCGCGGTGATTATCCTAGGAAAACAACTGCACTAGAGGGCCGATATATCGTCTTGAAGGCGAGAAGATCTAGAAACCCATCCATAAGTGCCATTGCTCAGTAACTGTGTACAGCAACGGAGTGACAAGCATCGCTGTGTACTGTGACCTTCACTAAGGGTGGCCTATTCGTCCAATTTCCTGAAGGCTGCATTCCTTTGAATGTTAGTCATTTAGAATGGTGCAATGAACACAAAAATTGGACATCTTATAAATTGAGACGTGTCCTTTTTACGAAAGAGTCGCTTTAGTGCCACAAGTTATTCTCAACACTTGTTGATTTGGAGAGAGCACGGGACACGGTCTCACCTAAGCAACATTACGAAAAGAGACAGTTACGGTTATTCTGGAGTTGCCGTCTAGGTAGTCATTATGCTCAACAGGTGGTCTGAGTTCCACGTTTCCTGCAAAGGTTCTGTAACTGGAGAATGCTATGGTAAGGAGGCGATTCTTCCCCATGTGTGTGCGTTTCAATGTGCTATTGGAGCAGATTTCACTTTTATGGATGAAGATGCACAGCAACATTGGACTTCTGCTGTTCAATAGCTTCTGAACAGGAAAGGAAAGATATAACTTGATATCTCTCTTGAAGGAAAGATATCAGATTTGTAGAAAAGGATGATATCTCTTGAATGGATTGGCAAGCATACTCGCCTCATTAGAAAATGTGTGGGATGCTTTAGAGAGACGCCTCGTGTTACGATTATTTATTCTGGCGAAAACAACTCAACAACTGAAACAGGTGCTGATTCAAATATGGGAAGTTTTACCTCAAGAACTGTAGCACAATCTGTTGGTGAATATCTGTTGGTAGCACACGGAGTGAAGTAACCACTGTCTTCAGGGGATAGTATATCACATATTAAGGAACACCTGTTTGTTTTTCTTCTTGGACTGACAATCACGGCTAACGCTACTATGAGTTTAGTGAAACCTTTCCTTTGTTTGGTTCCATACATACTGTGTGCATTGTATTAATTTTCGCGTTCGATTATACTTTCGTCATCATTTAAGTACAAAATATTGTCTCTTATTTCTGAATTGGGTCCTCTCAAATGGTTTCTCAAGGAGTCAGGGAAAAAAAGCAACTGTTGCTAAAGTTTCGAACATCAATGTATATCCCTTTCCTGCAATAATTTTTTGTTGAATACATACCATTGCAACAATAATTTTATCCGAGAAATTTCCTCAATCAAATATTTTCTTTTACAAAAGAATTATATTTTTTTATAAAAAAATAAATTCCACGGTAAAATAATTATAAAATAACGCGAAAAAAGGTAAATAAAATATTATAATATTATATATATACAATCTTTATTTAATGTAATATATGTAGTCTGCTTACCATTTGGGTGTCTAAGTTCAGGTTTCAGAAAACAATCATAGCTATTTCTTTTAAAATTCTGAAAATATATCAAATATTTATTAGCGTAAGGAGCAATATATTGCATAAAGTACATATTAAATAAATTCATTTTTACTTTTCAGTATTTGCTCAGTAATTTACACAAATAAAATTTCTGATTCTTCCATAATTAATAAAATAACACCGAATATTCCATGTAAAAAAGATTTTGTTGTAAAAAAGGCACAAAAGCAAAATTTCAAACCACAAATTAAACAAAATATTTAATGGATTTTCCTTCGCTCAACAGGATATTTTTCAATATATTGAGGTATATTAAATATACATTCTCGCTAGTTGTGTCGAAAAAACTCTTATGTGAGGGAGAAAATTTAGTACAATAAGTTTGATGCTGGACAAAGCTTTCCTTCTACAAAAAACGCCTCTTTTTCTCTTCGTTAAAATAATATGACGAATTGATCTAGTGTGACATTCAAAACTCATCATGACCTAGGGATTGAACCACACTTTTTAGAGTGGAAGATTCTGAGTTCGATTCCACTGCTGTTGAACAACAGGCGATGGATCCTACTCATTGTTCACGCACGTCTTCTGTCAAAGGGAACAACGGCTTAAGACTATTGTAGGTCATTTCAAAATCCACCACTCAGTTATTTTCCGGGAAGACTTTTCATAAATAGTGGGACGTGTTCACATGTCGCAAAGGAGGAAATCGGAAAACCCCCATACATCCAGCCCGAAAAGCATGCATACAGAAGAAAAGAAAACACCATCTATCTTTTGTTGCTCAACCATCACAGGGATCAAACCCAGTTACTTTTTTCTGAATAGCATTGTTTTGCGATAAAACTATGGTGGTGGAGGCTGGGGAGTTTTCCTGATTTTAACCTTTGTAAAAATCACTATCTATGTAACTGTCCATGTCAAAATTCTTTCACTATCTATGCAAAAATTCACCCGGTAGGAAAAAACAATCGAAACTTCAAGCTACAGTTAGATTACCCTCTATGCTGTGTCACACAGGAAATAAGTCTAAAGTTCTTATTTATGTATCGCAAGGCAGGAGCCCCGAGAAGTTTCAACACCCACTCTTAGAAATAGGTATGCAGGAAGCATAAATGCTCTGCTCATTTTTAGACCTTCGGCAGAGGCTGAGACAGAGTTTGGGCCTTGTAGTCTGAAAAATTGATTTCGACGAGGGCATTTCATAAATAGTGAGGCGTATTCACTTTTGGAAAAAGAGAAAACCCAGAAGACTTCTACGAACAACAATGAAGGAATTTAAAATCCCAGAAATTTACAAAGCAAATTAAAATGTATAAAAATAAAATACAGTGATAATGAATTTTAAGAAATAAATGCATTCAAATAACAATCTATTAGAACGTAAATATTAGGTTGGGGAGTAAATTCGTAGCGTTTTTACCAAAGATTTTTATTTAAACTAAAAAACAATAATTATATCAATAAGTTAAATATATTCACCGTTGCTGTTTACAACTTCTTCCCACCTATCGACCCATTTCTTGATGCCGTTCCACCAAAAATCGTCTAGTCTGGTATCAAAGAAGCTGTTGAGCCAGTTTTTATGGACCTCTTTGTTATAGAAGGCAACGCCCTTCATATGGTTTCACAAGAAGCGGAAAAGATGGCAATCGGTCGGTGCAAAGTACTAAGAATACGGCGGATACAGAAGGACCTCCCATTCGAGCTCTTGGGTTGCGGCTTTGACGACTTGTACAACATGGGGTCTGGCGTTGTCGTGAAGGAGTATGGTTTGACCATGTAGATCAGGTCTTTTTAGTCGAATAGCCTCATTCACGCGGTGTAGCTGGGCAATGTAGAGCTCCTTGTTGACTGTGGCATTCTTTTCGAACATTTCCCAGTGCACCAAGAGGTCCTTAAAAACTGGCCCAATAACTTCTTGACACCAGACCAGGCGGTTTTTGGCGGAATGACATCAACAAATTAGTCGAGAGGTGGGAAGAGGTTGTAAACAGCAACGACGTAAACAGCAAATATATAATTGATTAACTTATTGATATAATTATAGTTTTTGTTTAAATAAAAGTCTTTGGTAAAAACGTGACGTGCTTATTCCTCAACCTAATAGAACTATCACATTTTTAACTTTTGTACCAGTGTGATGTTAACAATAGATTATCACAGATAATGCTTCTAAAAATGTACTTGTGTAAATATTTATATGACATATATTTCTACTTATTTTGTTGTGCTATAATGGTAAGATTTTAAAAAATAGTCAAACAACATCATCCTGTGAAAATAGTTAATTTCAGAGCTGAGAGATCTATAAGATCTAATAGAATTTGGCAACATTTGGTTATATTTTTATCGATTCAATGACATGTAGTAACACTTTTGTCGACAAAATACAAGCTAACGCTTTCTAAGTTTCGAATCGATAGGACCCATGAAAGCCGAGTTATCATAAGCTTATAGGAATGCCCTAGAAATTTCCAGGCATGAATATCGGCCTCTGTCAAGCAGTGAGTTAATATTAGACTTAAACAAGAAGTCAATTAAACGCCTGAGTTATCAGTTCTGAAAATGACTGCGTTTTATACTGTATTATAGGAATTGAATATGTTTCTTTAGAAAAAGCGAAAGCTTCAAGATGAAGTAATTGTAGTCATTGCGATAGAAAGAATTCTCAAAAAATGTTTGCTTAGAAGAAAACTAATCTTCTTTATTTCTGGATTATCCCATTCTCATTGCCTTGCAGAAAGCGGCCAACAATATCAACAAAATCATTAAAAGAGTAAATGTGTAAAACTATAAACTAATTATAATTTGCTCATGTGTACCGGTATCAGTATAAAAACAACCACATTTACCCAATGAAATAAATTTTTTACGTTGTTCCAAAAGCTAGAATTCCGTGGAATAAACTTTTTCACTTCGTAGTTGAATAAGAAATTCTACTTTTTTATTTGCTCAGAGAAAATAACGAAACATCTTTCGTAATCTATATAAATTCAATTAAATTTCGTAGTGCTTATATTACAAACTTTTTCATTGTTAATCTGGAGACTAGGTGGTCGTATAGAACAATTTCCACTGATAAAGCATTCTCCTAATTCGTCGAGTCCGTACTTCTCACACAGATCGACGAGGCTCTGAAGTGCGTCGTCATCCGTTGTCTCAAGGTCAGCTGGAAAAGAAAAATGATTTCGATTGTTCAGAAACAGAAAATTTTTTAGTTTTTTAATTGAATCACTTAAAAAGATATAGAGTCTTGAGTGTCGATATTCCAATACTTAAACATTTATTCAATCACTACAAACTTCAATCCGTTTGTCTCTCCTTGGATAATCAAACGACTTGTATTAGGTTATAGATTACAGTTTATAGATAAATTTTAATAAGTTTATTAGTTAAATTTAAACTAAATCATTTAAAAAGACCATTAACTCTCATGAGTATGGAACATGTATAATTTTACTATTTAATCATTTGTTTACTCAACACAAATTTCAATCAATTTATCGCTTCTTGGATAATTAAAAGTTTCTCATTATGTTTTCTATTATAGTTTATTAATAACTTTTAATATATTAAATAATTTAGCTTTTGAACAAAATTGTTTAAAAAGATTATTAGTTTTCTTGAGAGTCGAGCATATAATTCCATTACTTTAATCATTTGTTACATATTATTTTTGTTTCGCTTTGAACAAATGAGTCCTATTACTTTTTATTGTAGTTAATTAATTTCTATAAGTTCATTGAAAAATTAAATTTTTTGAAATATATAAATTGGACATTTTATATAAATCCTTGAATATGAAACACATATTTTATTATTGAATCAGTTTTTTCTATTTGAATCAAATGAGACCCATTATTTTTATTTCCAAAGAGCACTTACTTACATACATTATAGGAGCAATATAATAAATGTTTATAGATTTTTTCACATTTTTCCTCCTTTCCGGGAATTAAATTTTTTGCACTCATATTTGTATCAGTATTCAAAATTCAATATGCATAAGTCAATTCTTATTTTTCGAATTGTGTGATTTATGTACAAAAATCATAAATAATAAATGCACTTGAAAAATATGTCATGTTTGTAATTTTCAAAGAAAACAGTTATTAAAGCAAAGGTTTCACACATAATTTTCATCAAAATATAGGTGAAGAAAACAATCAGCGAATTTTAAGACAAATTTACTTTAATCTCTCATGAATTTACATCATTTCAAAAATAGATGATAGTAAAGAAGAGACTCAAGCTAACTATTAACATCATAAAATATATAAACAGTAATATAAAAATAAAATAAAAAACATTAAATGTGTTTACTTGATTTTAGTGTTTTAGGTGGGCCCAATCGCAGTGTTAAACTAAGAAAGAAGTTAATTTAATAGTTATTAATTTAAATTAACTGTTAAATTATCTTAGATGTGTTTTCATAGATAAGACATCGATGATAATAATAAGATTATATTATAGATAATCTGATAAATACATTTTTGAAATCTATTTCTATTGAAAAAAGCCTTTAAAAATTGCCAAACACATCACAAATAACAATGTGAAGTGATAAATTCTACACGACTGAGCAAGTATCCTCCTCTCCATAAAACGATATCTAAGGAACATATAGTCCAATGGAATTTTTAACGTGGGTGACATTCTCAAATTAATGGTTTTTGATTGGATTAGATAACAAACTTGCTTCCTTGCAAAATCAAGAAGGATTACTTGTTCCAAAAAGTACACAAATATTAGGTTGGTGCGTATGAAATGTCGGATTCTCTTTACATGCGGACGTTTTCCTCCCTGTTTTCGTTATACTTTTGTATTTGGCATAACCTCATTCATACTCGTATTGTCCATTGCCAGAGACTCATTTCAGCAAAATAGGTTTTCTCGAAGGTCTTCCCTTTTTTATTTCTTTTGAGTTTATTGCCGATATGAATTCTGCCGACATTCGCGTCATTTTCTTATATGAGTACAAACTTGGTAATAGTGCTGCAAAAGCTGCACGCAACATAAACCAAGCGTTTGGGGAGAATACGGTTAACGATCGGAAAGTGCAGCGTTGGTTCGAAAAATTTCGGACTGGCGATTTTTCACTGCAAAATGAGCCGCGCGGAAGACCCAAAACTTCTGTGAAGAATGATGACCTGAAGGCTCTAGTGGAAGCGGATACAGCCGTATCCACGAGGGAACTTGCTATCAGGATGAAAATTGACCATACAACGATATTGAGACACCTTTCTGAGATTGGCAAGGTTAAGAAGATGGACAAGTGGGTACCGCACGCACTGACAGAGCGAAATAAGCTGGATCGGTTAAACGTATGCTCATCATTGCAGCATCCACCATATTCACCGGATCTCTCGCCGACCGATTTTCATTTTTTCAAGCATTTAGAGCTGTTTTTAAGGGGCAAACACTATGAAAATGAAGACAGTCTAAAAAACTCGATATCAGAGTTTATTAATTCTAAAGACCAAAATTTTTTTAAGACAGGCATCTACGCTTTAAAATCTCGTGGGGAGAAGTGTATTGAAGCGAATAGAGCATACTTTGATTGAATAAACAGCTTTTGAAGAAAGATATGCAGTTTTATACAATCACTTAAGAATCCGACATTTCATACGCACCAACCTAATACAAATCAAATAATATTATTGAATTATTCGATAAATGTGTTCGAAATTAACTTTAAAAGGAGAACAGAGAAAGGATTATTTTTAAAGTTTCAATATATATATATATATATATATATATATATATATATATATATATATATATATATATATATATATATATATATATATATATATATATATATATATATATATATATATATAAACTCATTTTAAGAATATGCTATCATATAAATGCTATACCATGACAGACTCCAAATATTTCTGCAAGATGTACATCTTTTTTGCCAAACAGCAAAACTATTAAACATACTTGTTACTTCTGAAAACAAGCATGGATTCCAGCTTTAAATCCAAAGTGATTTTAAATGAAAGAAAAGTATATTTCTCATGAGTAGAGAAAATAAACTAAGAAACTATAACAGTGTATTTAAATAAACAGAAAAATCTAAAACTTATCTAGAATTCTTCGTTTTATGTATCAAAACATTCGCCTAAAGCTTATTTTTCTGATTTTTAAAATTTTCTTTTTATGAAACCGAATTTCTAATATTGGTTGAGTTTTTATTCAGCTTGAAAAAGTATTGTTGCTTATCCAAGTGACTTAAAGTTTAAAATAAACGCGAACTACCAATAATGGTAAAGGATTTAACAAAAGTCAAACATTTTAAAACCTTGAAATACAACTCATTCACGACAGAGAAAGAATATATCTTTGTACCTTGTGCTAATTCTTTGGTGATTTCCTCATTTATTTTATTGTTTGTAAGATTGGCGTATACTTCTTTGTTTTCATCATTGTTTGCAGCTTTAGGTTTTTGGAGCGATTTCCGAGGAAATGGTACCGGTTTCAGTCTTATGGGCTGAAGGACTGGTGATGGTGGTGGCCTTTTTGGTAGAGGAGGAGGATGTTTCTCTGGATACAGAGGACAGTAAGATTTTTGATATGCTGGAGAATATGAAGATATCCATCCCGTATTAGGAGGAGTGTCGAGCACCTGAAATGCAAAGCAGCATATGTTAAAATGTATGAAGTTTTACCAATTTAATAATATTCCTTATTCGTTTCTATCTCAAAATATCTTTGAACTAATTATATGATGATGAAAGCATACTTTAAAAAACTATTTTCATATATATGGTTATTTAATAGATAAATTGGTTCATAGCTATCATATATAAAATCGCACATCAACACATGTTGAGAAATTATGTTTCTTGCAATATTTGGTGTTAAACAGCGTTATAAATCTTGAATATATAAAAAATTCCAATAAATGAATATGAATATTTTGAAAACTATTGTTTTCTTTAAATAGCAGCGCGCACTGTAAAACAGCACCATGAGAGATTTATAGATATTGAAATATTCCCAAGTGAATTTTATAAATAATCTGATTTTTTTACACAAACAATGCACTCTGTTTAATAGCATTGTGATTTTTATAGATATTTAAATGTTAAAAAAAGAATACTTTATCAATTCTTCTATTACTTTGGGGATTGCCATGGACACTGTCGAACAATTTCATGTGCCTTATAGGCATCTGAATATTCGAAAATTTGAAAACACCTGTAGCATTTGTTTCAATCCTTACTATTCAACAGCACCTTTTGTTCTTAGAGGCATCAAAATACTTTCAAATGAATACTTTGAAAATAAATGTTTCTTGGTTTGTAGTGCACATTGTTATACAACATCGCATGTCTGATAAACATCTGAACATTCCAAAGTAACTGTTTTGAAAATGATTATGTTCCTCTATTCTTAAGGCATGCTGTTAAAAAGTACCTTGAGTCTGAGAAGTATTTGAATATTTTAGAGTTAAAACTTCGAAAATATAATTATATTCCTCTGCTTGCAATGCTCATTGCTAAATTACATCATATGTCATATAGACATCTGAATATTCCAAAGTAAATATTTTGAAATTAACTTATGCTCCTTTATTTTCAATGCGTATTGTTAACAAAATTTTAAATCTTATCGACAATTGATTATTCCCAAGTAAATATTTAACAATAATAATTATATTATATCGTTTGCAATACAAACTGCTAAACAGTGTCATGAGTCTCATAGACATTGGAATACATCAAAGCACACAAATATTTTAACAAAAATTTAATGTGCTAATGTAATAACAATGCTCTTTTTTTTTTTTTTTTTTTTTAACAAAGTATGCTTTTGCAATATATACTGTTAAATAGCTCGCGTTATGAATCATATATATTACAATGTTTGCAAACACGAATACTTAGACAAAAAATTCTATTTCTCTGTTTGCAATGCACTTTGTTAAACAGCGTCATGAATTTCATAAGCATTTAAAAGTTATTTATAAATATTTTATAATGTAATATATATTTTATTACATCCTAAAAATATAAATATTTTAGGAATATTAAAATTTTTAGAGAATAATAACAGACAATATTTCCCTTGATTTGTCTATGCATTCTTATAAAAAGTGCCTACTGTTAGAAGTAGTGTTATGAATGATTCACCATGACCTCGTGGTAGGACAACCACTCTTCGGAACGAAAGGAGCTGATTTCGACCCTAGCCACTGTTGAATAACAAGAGAGGGATGTTGAATTTCCTTTGGGGTGGGAGACTAGGAGCAGGGAAGCTTTCCGAGTTTCCTCTTTTGCGACTCCTGAAGACGGCCAACAGAAGTTCTCTTTGAAGGCAATAACACGAAATGTTAAAATGCCTACTAACGTTAATTGCGCGGTTTTAAAAGTAGCTTTATTTATGAGGGCTCATCGTGGCCTAGTGGTAAGATAGAACTCTTTATGACATAGGGTCCTGGATTCGATCCCAGCTACTATTAAACAACGGGAACTAAATGTTAGGCTTCTTTCGGCACACACATCTGTTGTGGTGGGCTCTAGGAGTTTTGGGGACCCACACTTTCGACACTTGAACACAGTCCCTTATCTATGAAAACATTTCATAATAAGTCCTCCCGGAGGACAATTTACGCAGCGTATGTTAAAGTGCCTTACAACGACCATCACCCGTTATTCTGTCCACTAAGCAGTATCAAAGTAAGATAATGAATTCCTGGAACCAGGGGGTAAATGTACCTTCCTGGGGCTTGAGCAGCCACCAGGCGCGTCGGCAGGTGGTGGATCGCCGAATGTCCTGTAGGAATGACAGGATAGCCTTGAATATAGAATCAGAGGCCACGAACCAGCTCCCGTAAACCCTAGTGTTATGCGATCCGTGCCTAGGGCTAATTGGCGTCTTAACGGAGCCTCTAGTTGCCTGGCGAACTTCTAGAGTAATTTGCCTTGCCCAGTAACTCAGACAATGCTGGGTGGACTTATATTACCTGAGCTTTTTAATTGTTATCTTGTGGCTGAAAAGACACAAGAAATAACAAACCTTTCTGCATTTGCAGGTGAAGCCTCTGAAGTAGACCTTGCTGAAAAAGACAAGGGAACTCAGAGGCAATCTTGTAAAGGGGCAGCAATGAATCCTTCACTTGAGGTAGAAATGACCGCCAAACCATCTTCTTCTCGTGAAAGTCAGGAAGCTATCCCTAGCATGACTGACTTTCTGACCAGATGGGACTGTTTCAGCAAGACCCTATCTGCTGGAAATGTCATACGCAAGAGGAAACGGCAGAGCATATCATTTACGAATGTGAGGCTCTTGCCCTCCCTAGATTAACTTCTTTAGGCATCATCCATACTAGAGAGTTACACCTAGACTCCATTAAAGGGTTATCGGACTTTATTAATAAAGTGGGTGACCCGAGCAACTGGAACTAGGAAACATTGGGTTTGGAGTTAATGGTACAAAATGCTGATAAAAGCAGAGGTGCCCAATGACATACAAACCCAATTCTAAGAAGAAGAAGAAGATAATGAATTTCAAGGATACAAACATTATTATACGATTTAGGGAGTTATTTAAGCATTGTTTAAAAATAAATTTAACGTTTTTTATTTACACTTGTCACTTTTTATTTGAATGATGTTTATCGTCTAACACTTAGTTTACCCGAACTAATAACTCTGGGTATCATTCTTATCTTAAGTTTCATTTGTTAGTACAGCTCACAGATATTTATGTTTATGGTCATTTGTGAAACCCACTTTCACTTTACGCATTAGTACCACGTTATGCATTGTCGTCGAATCAATATTTTATTACAAAAAGACTGTAAAGTGACGAAACAAGACACTTTTTCCAAGTTTAATCCAATGAAAGTATGCGGAAATTTATATTGTTCAGTATCCGTACTTACGGATATCAAACGAGTTCTCTTGCACTCAAAAATAAGTACCATTAAAAAAATTTCCGATAAGTTACATTGACCTTATTTTCAAATAGCAACTTGATCAACTAAATGTTATAATTTTACATACTTCTTGATAAACCATATTCAAAAGTATTGATCATATTGCTATCAATATTTTTGAATTTAATTACAAGCATTAATGATTTTAAAAAATTTCGCATTCATTTTATAAATAATTTTAAAGGTTTTAAAGGTTAAATTTTTTGAAGGTGTTTATGATAAAAATGAAAATAAATTTCAGGGGAAAAATGCAAGGGTGTTTTAGAGCCCGTTATTGACTGGCATTTCTTCTTCTTTTTTTTTTTAGTATTAACCTTAATAGAATATTATTCTTAATTTAAATAAAATAATGTATATTATATTATGTCGTTTATAGAAGCTAGCCATTGTAGTATTTAATCTTATCGAAAAATTCTTACCGTCTTTAAGCATTGTTTTCCCTCTGAAAAATGTTCTATAGTAGAACAATTTATTTCACTACCA